>JAUMJL010001505.1:0-107018 GCA_033558185.1 Dromococcyx pavoninus | reverse complement strand
GATGAGGGACCCAAAAATGGCCTGAGGAACCCAAAAATGGGCCGAGGGACCCAAAAATGGGCCGAGGAATCAAAAAATCAGCTGAGGGACCAAAAAATTGTCGGAGGAACCCAAAAATGGCCTGAGGAACCCAAAAATAGGCCGAGGGACCAAAATGGGCCGAGGAATCAAAAAATCAGCTGAGGGACCAAAAAATGGACTGAGGAACGCAAAAATGAGCCAAGGAACCCAAAAACAGGCCGAGGAACCCAAAAATGGGCCGAGGAACCCAAAAATGGGCGGACGAACCCAAAAATGGGCCAAGGGACCAAAAAATGGGCCGAGGGACCCAAAAATGGGCCGAGGAATCAAAAAATGCCCTGAGGAACCCAAAAATGGGGGGAGGAACCCAAAAATGGGCGAAGGAACCCAAAAATGGCCTGAGGAACCCAAAAATGGGCCGAGGGACCCAAAAATGGGCCGAGGAAACCAGAAATGGGCCGAGGAATCCAAAATTGGGCCAAGGGACCAAAAAATGGGCGGAGGAACCCAAAAATGGGCGGAGGAACCCAAAAATGGCCTGAGGGAACAAAAAATAGGCTGAGGGACCAAAAAATGGGCGGAGGAACCCAAAAATGGGCCGAGGAACCCAAAAACCATCTGAGGGAACCAAAAACGGGCTTTGGAACCCAAAAACGGGCTTTGGAACCCAAAAACGGGCTTTGGAACCCAAAAAATGGCCTGAGGGACCCAAAAATCATCTGAGGAACCCCAAAATGGCCTGAGGAACCCAAAAATGGGCCGAGGGACCCAAAAATGGGCCGAGGAACCCAAAACCATCTGAGGGAACCAAAAACGGGCATTGGAAACCAAAAATGGGCAGAGGGACCCAAAAATCATCTGAGGAACCCTAAAATGGCCTGAGGAACCCAATAATGGGCCGAGGGACCCAAAAATGGGCCGAGGAATCAAAAAATCAACTGAGGGAACAAAAAATGGACTGGGGAACCAAAATATGAGCCGAGGAACCTCAAAATGGGCCGAGGAATCCAAAAATGGGCCGAGGGATCATAAAATGGGCTGAGGAACCCAAAAATGGACTGAGGAACCGCAAAATGGGCGGAGGAACACAAAAATGGCCTGAGGAACCCAAAAATGGCCTGAGGAACCCAAAAATGGGCCGAGGGACCCAAAAATGTGCCAAGGAATCAAAAAATCAGCTGAGGGACCAAAAAATTGTTGGAGGAACCCAAAAATGGGCGGAGGAACCCAAAAATGGGCCGAGGGACCAAAAAATGGGCGGAGGAACCCAAAAATGGGCGGAGGAACCGAAAAATTGCCTGAGGAACTCAAAAATGGGCCGAGGGACCAAAAAATGGGCGGAGGAACCCAAAAATGGGCGGAGGAACCCAAAAATGGCCTGAGGAACTCAAAAATGGGCCGAGGGACCAAAAAATGGACCGAGGGACCAAAAAATGGTCCGAGGAATCAAAAAATCAGCTGAGGTATAAAAAAATGGTCTGAGGAACGCAAAAATGAGCCAAGGAACCCAAAAATGGGCCGAGGAACCCAGAAATGGGCCGAGAAATCCAAAATTGGGCCAAGGGACTAAAAAATGGGCGGAGGAACCCAAAAATGGCCTGAGGAACTCAAAAATGGGCCGAGGGACCAAAAAATGGGCGGAGGAACCCAAAAATGGGCGGAGGAACCCAAAAATGGGCCGAGGGACCAAAAAATGGGCACAGGAACCCAAAAATGGGCGGAGGAACCCAAAAATGGGCCAAGGGACCAAAAAATGGGCCGAGGAACCCAAAAATGGCCTGAGGAACTTAAAAATTGTCCGAGGGACCAAAAAATGGGCCAAGGGACCAAAAAATGGGTCGAGGAACCCAGAAATGGCCTGAGGAACCCAAAAATGGGCCGAGGGACCCAAAAATGGGCCGAGGAATCAAAAAATCAGCTGAGGGACCAAAAAATTGTCGGAGGAACCCAAAAATGGGCGGAGGAACCCAAAAATGGCCTGAGGAACCCAAAAATAGGCCGAAAGACCAAAAATGGGCCAAGGAATCAAAAAATCAGCTGAGGGACCAAAAAATGGACTGAGGAACGCAAAAATGAGCCAAGGAACCCAAAAACGGGCCGAGGAACCCAAAAATGGGCCGAGGAACCCAAAAATGGGCCGAGGGACCCAAAAATGGGCCGAGGAACCCAGAAATGGGCCGAGGAATTCAAAATTGGGCCGAGTGACCAAAAAATGGCCTGAGGAACCCAAAAATGGCCTGAGGAAGCCAAAAATGGGCCGAGGGACCAAAAAATGGGCGGAGGAAACCAAAAAAAATCTGAGGGACCAAAAAAGGTCCGAGGGACTCAAAAATGTGGTGAGAGACGCAAAAATGGCCTGAGGAACCCCAAAATGGCCTGAGGAACCCAAAAATGGGCCGAGGGACCCAAAAATGGGCCGAGGAACCCAAAAACCATCTGAGGGAACCAAAAACGGGCTTTGGAACCCTAAAACAGGCTTTGGAACCCAAAAATGGCCTGAGGGACCCAAAAATCATCTGAGGAACCCAAAATGGCCTGAGGAACCCAAAAATGGGCCGCGGGACCCAAAAATGGGCCAAGGAAGCAAAAAATCAGCTGAGGGACCAAAAAATGGACTGGGGAACCAAAATATGAGCCGAGGAACCCCAAAATGGGCCGAGGAATCCAAAAATGGGCCAAGGGATCATGAAATGGGCTGAGGAACCCAAAAATGGACTGAGGAACCCCAAAATGGGCGGAGGAACACAAAAATGGTCCGAGGAATCAAAAAATGGGCCGAGGAATCAAAAAATCAGCGGAGAGACCCAAAAATGGCCTGAGGAACCCAAAAATGAGCCGAGGAAGCCAAAAATCGGCCGAGGGACCAAAAAATGGGCTGAGGAACCCAAAATTGGCCTGAGGAACTCAAAAATGAGCCGTGGAACTCAAAAATGGGCCGAGGAATCCAAAAATGGGCCGATGGACCAAAGAATGGGCGGAGGAACCCAAAAATGGCCTGAGGAACCCAAAAATGGTTTGAGGAAACCAAAAATAAGCTGAGGGACCAAAAAAAGGTCCGAGGGACTCAAAAATGGGGTGAGGGACCCAAAAATGGCCTGAGGAACCCAAAAACGGTCCGAGGGACCCAAAAATGGGATGAGGGACCCAAAAATGGCCTGAGGAACCCAAAAATGGGCCGAGGAACCCAAAAATGGCCTGAGGAACTCAAAAATGGGCCGAGGGACCAAAAAATGGGCCAAGGGACCAAAAAATGGGTCGAGGAACCCAAAAATGGCCTGAGGAACCCAAAAATGGGCCGAGGGACCCAAAAATGGGCCGAGGAATCAAAAAATCAGCTGAGGGACCAAAAAATTGTCGGAGGAACCCAAAAATGGCCTGAGGAACCCAAAAATAGGCCGAGGGACCAAAAATGGGCCGAGGAATCAAAAAATCAGCTGAGGGACCAAAAAATGGACTGAGGAACGCAAAAATGAGCCAAGGAACCCAAAAACAGGCCGAGGAACCCAAAAATGGGCCGAGGAACCCAAAAATGGGCGGAGGAACCCAAAAATGGGCGGACGAACCCAAAAATGGGCCAAGGGACCAAAAAATGGGCCGAGGGACCCAAAAATGGGCCGAGGAATCAAAAAATGCCCTGAGGAACCCAAAAATGGGGGGAGGAACCCAAAAATGGGCGAAGGAACCCAAAAATGGCCTGAGGAACCCAAAAATGGGCCGAGGGACCCAAAAATGGGCCGAGGAAACCAGAAATGGGCCGAGGAATCCAAAATTGGGCCAAGGGACCAAAAAATGGTCGGAGGAACCCAAAAATGGGCGGAGGAACCCAAAAATGGCCTGAGGGAACAAAAAATAGGCTGAGGGACCAAAAAATGGGCGGAGGAACCCAAAAATGGGCCGAGGAACCCAAAAACCATCTGAGGGAACCAAAAACGGGCTTTGGAACCCAAAAACGGGCTTTGGAACCCAAAAACGGGCTTTGGAACCCAAAAATGGCCTGAGGGACCCAAAAATCATCTGAGGAACCCCAAAATGGCCTGAGGAACCCAAAAATGGGCCGAGGGACCCAAAAATGGGCCGAGGAACCCAAAACCATCTGAGGGAACCAAAAACGGGCATTGGAAACCAAAAATGGGCAGAGGGACCCAAAAATCATCTGAGGAACCCTAAAATGGCCTGAGGAACCCAATAATGGGCCGAGGGACCCAAAAATGGGCCGAGGAATCAAAAAATCAACTGAGGGACCAAAAAATGGACTGGGGAACCAAAATATGAGCCGAGGAACCTCAAAATGGGCCGAGGAATCCAAAAATGGGCCGAGGGATCATAAAATGGGCTGAGGAACCCAAAAATGGACTGAGGAACCGCAAAATGGGCGGAGGAACACAAAAATGGCCTGAGGAACCCAAAAATGGTTTGAGGAAACCAAAAATAAGCTGAGGGACCAAAAAAAAGTTCCGAGGGATTCAAAAATGGGGTGAGGGACCCAAAAATGGCCTGTGGAACCCAAAAACGGTCCGAGGGACCCCAAAATGGGATGAGGGACCCAAAAATGGGCTGAGGAACCCAAAAATGGGCCGAGGGACCCAAAAATGGGCCGAGGAATCAAAAAATCATCTCAGGAACCAAAAAATGGGCTGAGGAAACCAAAAATGGGCCGAGGAACCCCAAAATGGGCCGAGGAATCCAAAAATGGGCCGAGTGACCAAAAAATGGCCTGAGGAACCCAAAAATGGCCTGAGGAAGCCAAAAATAGGCCGAGGGACCAAAAAATGGGCGGAGGAAACCAAAAAAAAGCTGAGGGACCAAAAAAAGGTCCGAGGGACTCAAAAATGTGGTGAGAGACGCAAAAATGGCCTGAGGAACCCCAAAATGGCCTGAGGAACCCAAAAATGGGCCGAGGGACCCAAAAATGGGCCGAGGAACCCAAAACCATCTGAGGGAACCAAAAACGGGCTTTGGAACCCAAAAACGGGCTTTGGAACCCAAAAACGGGCTTTGGAACCCAAAAATGGCCTGAGGGACCCAAAAATCATCTGAGGAACCCCAAAATGGCCTGAGGAACCCAAAAATGGGCCGAGAGACCCAAAAATGGGCCAAGGAAGCAAAAAATCTGCTGAGGGACCAAAAAATGGACTGGGGAACCAAAATATGAGCCGAGGAACCCCAAAATGGGCCGAGGAATCCAAAAATGGGCCGAGGGATCATAAAATGGGCTGAGGAACCCAAAAATGGACTGAGGAACCCCAAAATGGGCGGAGGAACACAAAAATGGTCCGAGGAATCCAAAAATGGGCCGAGGAATCAAAAAATCAGCGGAGAGACCCAAAAATGGTCTGAGGAACCCAAAAATGAGCCGAGGAAGCCAAAAATGGGCCGAGGGACCAAAAAATGGGCTGAGGAACCCAAAAATGGCCTGAGGAACTTAAAAATGAGCCGTGGAACTCAAAAATGGACCGAGGAATCCAAAAATGGGCCGAGGGACCAAAGAATGGGCGGAGGAACCCAAAAATGGCCTGAGGAACCCAAAAATGGTTTGAGGAAACCAAAAATAAGCTGAGGGACCAAAAAAAGGTCCGAGGGACTCAAAAATGGGGTGAGGGACCCAAAAATGGCCTGAGGAACCCAAAAACGGTCCGAGGGACCCAAAAATGGGATGAGGGACCCAAAAATGGCCTGAGGAACCCAAAAATGGGCCGAGGAACCCAAAAATCATCTGAGGGACCCAAAAATGGGCTGAGGAACCCAAAAATGGCCTGAGGAACCCAAACATGGCCTGAGGAACCCAAAAATGGGCTGAGGAAACCAAAACCATCTGAGAGAACCAAAAATGGGCTGAGGAACCCAAAAATGGGCCGAGGGACCCAAAAATGGGCCAAGGGACCAAAGAATGGGCTGAGGAACCCAAAAGTAGTTTGAGGAACTCAAAAATGGGCCGAGGGACCCAAAAATGGGCCGAGGGACCAAAAAATGGGCCGAGGGACCCAAAAATGGCCTGATGAACCCAGAAATGGGTCAAAGAACCCAAAAATGGGCTGAGGAAACCAAAAATGGGCCGAGGAACCCGGGAATGAGCAGAGGAACCCAAAAATGGGCCAAGGAACCCAAAAATGAGCTGAGGAACCCAAAAATGGGCCGAGGAACCCAATAACCATCTGAGGGACCCAAAAATGGGCTGAGGAACCCAAAATGGGCCGAGGGACCCAAAAATGGGCCGAGGAATCAAAAAATCAGCTGAGGGACCAAAAAATGGGCTGAGGAAACCAAAAATGGTCCGAGGAATCCAAAAATAGGCTGAGGGACCAAAAAATGGCCTGAGGAACCCAAAAATGGCCTGAGGAACTCAAAAATGGGCCGAGGGACCCAAAAATGGGGGCAGGAACACAAAAATGGTCCGAGGAACCCAAAAATGGTCCGAGGGACCAAAAAATAGGCTCAGGGACCCCAAAATGGCCTGAGGAACCCAGAAATGGGCTGAGGGACCAAAAAATAGGCTGAGGACTCCAGAAATGGCATGAGGAACCCAAAAATGGGCCGAGGAACCCAAAAATGGGCCGAGGGACCAAATAATGGGCCGATGGACCCAAAAATGGGCCGAGGAACCCAAGAATGAGCCGAGGAACCCAAAAATGGGCCGAGGAACCCAAAAAAGGGCCAAGGAATCAAAAAATCAGCTGAGGGACCAAAAAACGGTCCGAGGGACCCAAAAATGGGGTGAGGGACCCAAAAATGGGCCGAGGAACCCAAAGATGGGCAGAGGAACCCAAAAACCATCTGAGGGAACCAAAAATGGACCGAGGGACCCAAAAATGGGCTGAGGGACCCAAAAATGGGCTGAGGAATCAAAAAATCAACTGTGGGACCAAAAAATGGACTGAGGAACCCAAAAATGAGCCGAGGAACCCAAAAATGGGCCGAGGGACCAAAAAATGGTCTGAGGAACCCAAAAATGGCCTGAGGAACCCAAAAATGGGCCGCGGGACCCAAAAATGGGCGGAGGAACCCAAAAATGGGCCATCCAGGTTCATGGCACAGCGCCACACTGTTCTTCAGGTTGAAGGAGAAATGTTACTTGGGACACCACTTCTCATCTTTAGCTTGTCTTTAAGCCATTTCACTCTTGGTGGCTACTAGTGTGAAGTTTAGACATTCAGCTCAGTTACACTATCGGCTCGAATTTCCTTGAGGTGTGTGGGCTTCCTTTTTAGGTTTTACTTGGTTGCCCTGGAATGGAAGGCTTTTTCAATGTTTAAACTTCTGAAATCGTAAGTGGTGAGCCACAGACCATTAAGTGCCACATTTTTTCTTAAAAATAGGACCAGAGATTATTTCAACAAAAATGTTATACCGATTACCTTTAGGACCTGTACAAGGTGGAGAAGTGGGTCTCTGTGACCCTCACGAGGCCAAGGGCAAGGTCCTGCGGCTGGGTCGGGGCAATCTGTGGTTTCAATACAGGCTGAGGGAAGAGGTGATTAAGAGCAGCCCTGAGGAGAAGGACGTGGGGTGCTGGTTGGTGAGAAGCTCCACGCGAGCCGGCAACGTGGGCTCGCAGCCCAGAAGGCCAAGGATGTCCTGGGCTGCATCCAAAGAAGCGTGGCCAGCAGGATGAGGGAGGGCATCCTCCCCCTCTCCTCTGCTCGAGTGAGACTCCACCTAGAGTTTTGTGTCCAATTCTGGAACCTCCAACGTAAGAAGAATGTGGACCAGGCTGAGAGAGTTGGGGTTGTTGAGCCTGGAGAAGAGAAAGCTGCGGGGAGAGCTTGGAACATCCTTCCAGTACCTGAAGGGGGCTGTGGGAAAGCTGGAGAGGGACTTGTTTGAAGGGTGTGTAGTGATAGGACGAGGGAGAATGGCTTTAAATTGGACAGGGAAAGATTCAGATTAGACATGAGGAAGAAATTCTTCGCGATGAAGGAGGCGAGGAACTCACACAGGTTGCCCAGGAAAGGTGCATCTGCCCCATCCCTGGAGGTGCTGAAGGTTGGATGAGGGTTTGAGCAAGGTGGTCTAGTGGGAGCTGTCTCTGCCCATGGCAGAGAGGTTAGAACTGGATAGGCTTTTAAGTTCCTTTCCAAAACCAACTATTGGATCACACAATTAAAATAGCCCGAATCTACCAATACTTAATCATCAGTTGATTAAGAAAGCCGTTTGAAGTTTTTCCAAAAGATTTACTATAACTGAGCCAACAGGTGAGGTGTGGCTCTCTCTGCTCTTGGCAAGGTGACCCTGCCTGTGGGGCAGAGGGTTGTCCCATCCCTGAGGGGATGGTGCCGGCCCGCTGGGTCACTGCTGGCCATGCGCGCTGGCTGTCTCTACGCCTGGCTCTCGAGCAGCCTTTGCAGTCGGTGGCGCACTCCGTCCTCGGAGAGGTCGGGGCCAGTGATGAGGGCCGCCTGCTGCCGCTGCTCCTGGGCCAGGTGCTTCATGCGCTGCTTGGCCATGATGGGCACTGACTCCTCTTGCTCCTCCAGCGGGGTGGGCTTGGCCAGTGTCCAGAGGGGCTTGGGGTGTTGCACGGAGTCGGGGAGAATGTGAGGCAGCCAGGGCTCGATGGGCGCCGACAGGGGCAGCCTTGGTGACTGGCACGGCCAGCTTGGCTGCTTGGCTCGGGCGGCAGCCTCAGTGTGCGCCTCGCTGCTTGGTGGGGCTGCAGGAACCGTCTCCTTGCGGCCATGGGCAGGGGGTGTGGAGGCAGCCGGCCCCTCTCTGGGTCTGGGGGCAGCCAGCAGGGGCCAGGGAAGCCTGGGGTGCTGTGTGGGGCCGGGCTGGGGCTGGGGAGGGGGCAGTGGGCGCACCAGCCCCACCACCTTCTCTCTTTGCCCCAGCGTGTGGAAGGTCTAGATGGAGCTAAGCAAGCGCGCCTTCAGCTGGCTGGGGGGCAGCGTCGGCCCCTGCCGCGCTTTGGCCCGGTCTTTCTTGGGCAGCAGCTGGTCCTGGGGCCGCAGGGCGCAGGGCTCCGCGCTCCGTGGGTTCTTGTTGAGGAGCGGGAGAGGTGGGCAGGCGAGCGGCTGGCGTGGGACACTCTGCCCGCCGTTGTCCCCGGGGCTTCTGGGCCGCTTGAGCACCGCGTTGGGCACGTTGGTGTTGTCGGATGCCCTGCGCTTGATGCCCCCCATGTTTTGCCTGCTGCTGCCCCCCTGCTGCCTGTTGCCCCTCGCCGCTGCACGGTCCCGGTCTGGCTGCCCCTTGCTCAGGACCTGCGAGCGTTCTGCCCCCCAGCACAGCACCCTCTGCCTCTTCGTGGGTGGGATGTTGTCCCGCGAGGAGGTCTCTGGTACCCTGGTGGTGCCGTCCGGCGCGGGGCGCTTGGCACGCTTGCCACCCCCCTCGCCCGCTCTGGGCCCCCCTGGGCAGGAGGTGAGGGCGGTGGCAGTGGCGATTGGGTTGGACCCCCCCGGGGCTGCCTCTGCGGTGCCTCCGCCCCCTGTGGGTCGGTGCTTGGTGGGAGACACTGGGGGACAGCCGGGGGGCTGCACAGGGGGCTCAGCAGCGGGAAGTGGAGAGGGCTCAGCTGGGGCCACTGCAGGGCAGCCTCCAGGGCATCCTGCCGGGGATTCTCTGCAGCGCTGTCCCGAGAAGGCTCCGTGGACCCCCCTGCCAGCCAGGTTGGGGGCACCGTTGCCACTGTGCCCGACTGCCCCTCGGTGTCCAGCAGAGGGGACATGGCCGCAGCGCTCCAGGAGGGGTCAGGGTCTCCCAGTGCCGCTGCGTCCAGTCGCACCATGGTGCAGCCGCCCTCGGCCCTGTGCACAGGAGGACAAGGAACTTAGTGAAAGAGGTGGTTGAGCTGGGGGTGTCAGAGACACCAGCGATGGGTGTCCTCGCTGTCCCCCAGTCCCACCACCACCACTCCCTCTTTGGGGCAACCGCCCATCACCATGTACTCGGAGAGGTCGGGGAGCTCGAGGGTGAAGGTGTTCAGGCTGGGGCTGCCGAGGACGTCAGGAATGGGGTCTGTGCCCTCTGCGGTGTTGATGCAGGTGAGAACAGCGCTGGTATTGGTGTCACCATCCTGCTGCAGAAGGGCCTCGGCAAGGGCGCCTGAGCCCTGCCCGGGCAGGGCCATGAGCTCCTCCAGGGTTGCTGCTGGAGACAAAGCGACCAAAGCCAATGCAAACGGGGGTGATTCAGGCTTTCCTCAGTGCCACCCGCCCAGGGGTTCTGCCGCCTCCAGAGCTCACCTTCAGGCTTCATCGTGGCTCTGCTGGCCGGTGGAGCCAGGGCGTGCTGGTGGGGGCTGACAGTGGGACCGCTGTCCCTGATGGCCACTGCGTCCCGGTTCAAGGATGTCCCCTGGGTGCTGCCAGGCAGGGCTTGGAGCAGATGGGGCATCTGCACCCACTGCTGAGCGGCAGTGGAGAGGAGTGTCGGGGGGCCGGAATGGGCAGCGAGGTGCTACAGGCAGGATCCCCTGGGACAGAGGGGCTCCCCTTGGAGCATGACCCATGTCCCCAGCCCCATCGGCTGGTGGGGCAGCGGCATCCCCGTCACCCCCTGCCGCCCCCCAGGCACAGGCAGGGTCACTGCGAGCAGGCGTGGCTGGGAGCTGCACCCCACAGGGGACCTGGTCCACAACCGAGAGCTGCCCCAGCTGCCATGGGGTGCCCTGGAGTCCTGGCTGCCCCTGCCCAGCGCTGGCCAGGTACAGCTGGTGGGAGTCGTGGTGGAGCTGGGCCAGCTGCCAGGACACCGGCAGCTGGAGAGGGACAGAGGGCAGCAGCCAGGGAGTGACCGGTGATGTCACGGCTGGGGCGGTGACGCTCGCTCTGGACGCTTTTGACACCATCGGCAGCTGGAGAGGGAACCTCTCTGTTGGGAGAAGCAAAGAGGTGTGATGGGAGAGATCTGGTCAGGCGAAGAGGGCTGGGGCTTTACCCAGAGGGCAGGAGAAGCACGAGGAGCGGGAGCTGCTGCTGTACCTGCCATGGTCGCTGGTCAGAGTGGGGGCTGATGAGGTAACAAAGCCTCTGTCTCCGTGGTGACCACTCCTCCAGCCCCTGCTCCAGGCAGCTGGGCGATGGTGGCATTGTGTCACAACTGGCCCATTAGATGGGATAGTCCAGCTGGACTCCCAGCTCCTGCTGGTGGAGTCCCCAGAGTGGTTCTCATTCTTTAAACACCTCCTTAGGATTGCCCTGAGGGGTTCTACTGTGCTGCCGTTCCTGGGGGTTCCTGTAGGGCTCAGGGGGCTCAGGCGCAGTCAGTAAATCTGCGGTGCCCTCATTATCGACTGAGAGCAAAGGCTGCTGCCTCTCTGCGTGGCTTGTGCTGAACTTCTTGTCTTGCCGAAAAGCCCTGGTGCAATCGCAGTGGCTGAGCTGGGTTGTAATAGAGCAGGAGTTCACCCAGCCAGGTTTGTCCCAGTGTGTCGGCCTCTGGTTTGGCAACCAACCCACAAATCTAAGCAGGCCTCGGCATGGTCCCTTTTCCCCTTCCCAACAGAGCTGTGGGACTTCTTTTGTTTTTGGAAATAATTGCACTTCTCTCTCTTGCTGTTGGTGACAGTGTGGCGAGAGGTCAGCATCCTTTCTTGTGGGAATGTTCAGGTGCTTCTCTGGTGAACATCTGGGCTATAACAAGGCAGTGCTAAAACCTGGCCTTTGTGTGCCAGGTTGGGCACATACTCGGACAAATCACAGCAGTTCATAGGTTCGCGGCACCACTACTTTGTTTGTAACAAATCTGCTGACCCTTGCAGACAGTTGGTAAGCACAAAGCACGCTTCAATTCCGTGCCCAGCAGCCGTACTCTAAACTGGTAGCAGGAGCTTGTGAAAAGCAAATGCCTTCAAGATCTTGAAGTGCGAGCTTAAAACAGATAACCCAGGGTTTCAGGGGCCTGAGAAGACACTGTTCTGCTCTGAAAAAGTATTGATGGTCCTGGGTTAACGTTTGGTATTTGTCAGTGGCAAATAGGTTTGAAAAAGGCATTAACACCTTGCCTTGTTCTACCCTGCTGGGTTCCTGAACAGCAGTCGGTGCCTTCCCTCAGCGCAGCAGCCAGAGCATGTGATGTGAAAATCCAGTGGCTGCTACAGCAGCCATTTTTCAACTCCCCAGTGAACCACCATGATCAAGTTGAGAGCTGGTCTGAACCAGGTTAAAGCTGTCTTGATCCAGTCAAGGTCGTGATCCTGATCCTGTTTGGGTTTGGCATCGGGATAATAAAATCCGAATGGGAAAAACGAAGAGTTTGGAAGGGTTTTGTTGTGAGTCTGATCACGGTTTGGTAAACACAGCCCTTGATATTTTATGTTGTGTTGGTGTGTGCAATCTCTACTGCCTGCGTCATCAGAGTTTGTGAGAGAATAGTGGCAGTGGTCATGCATTTGCTTCTGGTTTAGGTTGGAGATTCTCCACCTGACAGGGACCTTTCCAGGCAGAGGAGCTGTGTCAGGCCCAGAACTTCATGACTGATGTCTGGGCCATTGGAGAATCAATTAAAAAAGCTTGCAGAACAAACAGGCCCGCGAAGTGGGGCAGTGAGCATCGGTTAGGATGTGAAACACAGGAATCAACCCTTTCTCTTTGGTGGTTGCAAAGCTGATTGTTTTCATGTCAGTACAAGTTCACCAAGCTGAATCACGATATCAGTAGATTCACCAGGCAGTGAAAGGTGTCAGGCACCAACATTCCATGAACAGGGAAAGGGGAGTGCAAAGAGCGGCTGGGCTGTGAGCTGAGGGCGATTGTGAAAGGGACCGGACCCTGGGCAGAGTGTGCCAGCTGGGTGGCTTTTCCAGGAGATTCCTTCCTGCTCCCTGAACGCTCACTGCCCTCTGGAGTGACCGTAGGAAGCTGAAAATCCTCTGAGCTAAGCGCTACTGTGGAGAGCACTGCTGCCTTGTGCCGAGCGCTGGTTCCTCACATGAGTCAGTACCAGGAAAAGCCTCCTCTGTACTGGGAGGGGCTCTGGGAGGAAGGTGGGTGGGACAGAGCCTAGAGAACTAAGAATAGGATTGTCTGTGGGGTGTCACATAGAAAAGTGAGTGGCACGGGCTCCTGGCAGTGTCTGATGTGAGAAACTGGCTGTGCTTACGAGTCGCTCCTGTCCTGTCCCTGCTGGAGAGTGAAGGAGCACTGAGAGGGTGAGACCTCCCAGAGCACCTGTGGAGCATTTTCTGCATAAGGGACATTTCTATCTGAGAACATCTGCTCTGCTGGAGAGAAATCCAGGTGTTGGCACGCGTTGGTTGTTTGCAAGTGAGTTCTGTTTTGCACATTCTGTGCTTTCAAATCCTCATAAGCTGTTGGCATCATCATTGGCAGACTGGCATCCTCGGGAACTGGGGGACGGTCACACTCCTTAAATACACTTTTCCTCAGGCACATTCAGTGTCTTTCCTGTTGGCTTGAGTTGTCCTTGGCTCCGTGAGGTCTGCACAGGTTGCCCTTGGGTTTTCCAAGCACCAGGAAGGGGAGGATGGTGGAAATACCTCTTTGAACCACACTGTCATGTTCCCCTTCGAATGGTGGCCCAGGCGCCAGTCATCTCCTGTCCATCGTCCTTCTGCACATTCCGTGGGTGCAGTTGTTGATCCTGGCAGAGACACATTCAGTAGGAAATGTCAGAGGAGAAAAGGCCAATGTTCTGCCACAAACCCCCTGCAGACTGCAAGGTTCACCAGGCTGAGCTCCATCAGTGTGACTGCTGCTATGGAATTACATTCCAGTCTCCAAAGTAGTTTGGCACTTACTCGGCCTTTCACAGCCGGATGATGCTGAGGGGCTGATACCGAGCGATTCCAAGGGTCTCTCCTCAGAGGGAGCTGCTTTAATGGGTTGTAATCCTCAGTACCACCGAGCGGTGCTGACGAGGTGCTGACGGGCAGTGTCCGAGCAGAGATGTAACACATTAAGGTGCTGGTTTTCAGTGTGCATTCTGTGTCAGATGCTGTGGGCAGTTGCTGATGGTGCTTAAAGGACTGGAAATCCATTTCAGCAGGAGGTGTGCAGCCACAGGAGCTCGTCAGTGAACTGGGGTGCTGGGCCGGGGTGCACAGCACTGTCAACACACAGCTTGAAAAGAAAGAGCTTTAGAGAAAAGCAGACTCTAAGTCATTGTGTTAATGCCCAAGAAAATGCTTCCATGAGTGTTGAGACCAACTGTATGTAGACTCTAGGAAAACCCATTGGCAGATCTCTGCTATCCGTGCTCCCTGGGAGCATTGGTGGGCAGGCAGAGTGCTGCAGCTCGGCAGAGCAGCTTGGATCAGCGTGCTTGAGTGCTGCCCTCTCCAGGGGTACCATTGTGCAAACCAAAGTGGGTGCATCTTAGCACATTCGGAATGCACTTCACCGAAGGATTTTTGACCACTTTGAATTGAACAGGGAGTTTGGATTAGTTCTCTTCAGCAGAAGCAAACTCATGCATGAGCGATGTAGACAGGTGGAAATAACTCCTTTTCTCAAAGCTTTTACTCGGTGCTGCTTAATTTGGGTGGCCTGACTCTGTTCTTTTGCACTGTATATATTTGCTGGAGGTAACTTATCCTGTACAAGCACAGCGACAAGCTGTTGTCTTCTGAACATCCGACTCTTTTTGCCACCCCTTCCCCCCTCCCTTATTTACACTTCTTCTCCGATATTCAAACTGGGAGAGTGAAGCATCTTCCGGGCCTATTTCTGCTTTAAAAGTGGGGCCAAACCAGTGTCATAGAGCACCTTCAGGTGTCTCCTTCTAACTCATCTTTGCGGGACCAACTTCTGCTTAAACAACCATGGGAAGATCTGATCTGGAAAAATTCAGAAGGCACCCCAGAAGCAACACATTTGGGGTCCCTTGCATGCCAAAGTGATTCAGAATTACCTGGTTGGAAAAGACTTCCGAGACCATCGAGTCCAACCGTAGCTGTCCACTACTAAACCACCTCCCTGAGAAACTCATCTACCCATGCTTTAAACCCCTCCAGGGATGGGGACACAACCACCTCCCTGAGCAGCCTCTGCTGGTGTCTGACAACAAGAAATTTTTCCCAATGTCCAGTCTGAACCTCCCCTGGCACAACTTTAGGCCATTTCCTCTCATCCCATCACTTGTCACTTGGGAGAAGAGACCAACACCCACCTTGCCACAACCTCCTTTCAGGCAGTTGTAACCAGTGATGAGGTCTCCCCTCAGCCTCCTCTTCTCCAGGCTAAACAACTCCAGTTCCCTCAGCCACTCCTCATAGGACTGATATGTTGCATGTTACATGTTGTATGTTATGTGTTGCATGTTACATGTTGCATGGTGTAACGTGTTACATCTTGCATGCTGCTTGTCAAGTGTTGCATGTTACGTCCCAGAATAATTTCAATGTAAGGATTGAGAGAGCTATGTATGGACAAGTAAGAAAGCATTTATGGATAGTCTGTGTAGAGGTTTTGTGCCTGTTTTGGGGGACTGCTTAACATCTGCCTCCTGAGATGGAAAAAAAAAAATGTCCCAAACTGACCGTTAATGCCACTTTGGCTGAAGCACTTGTATGGAGGTTTTCTGCTTGCTCTCTGCATGTGCCTTGTTTAGGATTTGATATGTTGCAAGTTTGGTTAAAGTTAAGATGAACTGTTCCATCTGTGTTTTCAAGTTTCTTGCTTGTTTCTAATGACAAAATAGAGGAAATTGTAAGGTGTTACTGACCTTGGCTTGCACTGAGAATGGCAGCAGCCCACTTTTGGTGCACTGTAAATATTCTGTATACTTAAGGTGAAAGTGGATTTATTCTCAGTTACCCTCTGTTACTGTCTATCCCAAAACTCAGAAGTCAGCTTCTTGGTTTGTTTTTGGGTTTTGGTTCTTAGATTTGCTTGCCACGCCACACCGCCACGGGTTTGTGGGCATTTTTTCCCCAAACTGCTTCTGTGGTAAGCACTGCCGAAATGCTGAGTGGCTGCATATTGGAGTGCACCCTGTGATGATGAAGGGGTCATTGCTTGGAAGGTGAGTTCCTGCCTGCCTAATAAGCACTCACTGTTCTGTACGTTGCTAGAATTAGTATCTTATTTAGTAAAACTAAGACTTTGGGAAAGTGCGTGTCCGTAACTGGGTTTGGGTTTCAATATTTCAAATGAATGCCATAAAAGTAATAATTTCCTTTGTCCAGTGACCATGTGCTTTGATGTTTTTGTTGTGAGGAAACAAATAGTGATAGATTCTGTCTTACACCCTGTTTCTGAGTTCAACAAGAAGCTGGAGATTCCCTTTGAAATACGTTGTTTCCAAAGATCAAAGATTGCTTTATAAAGCAGACTTGTAACCAAACCAGATTTTCAGATGAGCCCAACCAATGCAAAGTCTGTGCCTTTCCACAGCTGAAAAAAGCTGCAGGAAAGCTCGTATTAGTTTTCCTGATTTAATCCTCATTTCAGTGCCAGATACTTCCAGGTTCACTGTATTTGGCATTACAATAAAGGTTTTACACAGAACACTAAACGTTGACTTTGACTCGTTGCTGTTGTAGAAGTGGTCAAAGTATGTCTTGCCGACTTACGAAGTTTTCCAGTCACTGCCTGTTTGAAATAGTCGTGCCTTTCATTGCTTTTCCCCTGCCCTGCAGAAAAAGTTGCCCTGAGAACTGAGTACTAAATTGGAAGTGACCTTCCTTGCCTTCAGTTATAAATAGCAGCAAGAATGAAGGGAATTCCCTTGCCGCCAGTCCCCATTCGTGGCTTTCTCTTTTGGTTCAAACCATGTCCTCCAGTGCACTTGGGCTTCCAGCCCTCAACATGCTACAACAGATTGGGTTGTATTCCAACAGGGATGTACTTGAGGTCATGAGCAGGTAAAGGTGCTGTGGTACGAGGGCCTTCTTTTACTTTCTGTTTTTTTTTTGTCTGGGGGTTAGCAAAACTAGAGATGCTGCAAGTTTTATTGAAGCAATGGCCTTTGGACTGTGCTACTGATGTGTGCTGTTTTGTGTGCTTCCTGCCTTGATCTGGGCTGTGCTGCATCACCAGTTAAAAAGCTGCTCATGGTGAGAAACACTGCTGTGCCTGAAATCTGAAGAAAGCAAATCTTGTGCATATGATAGCTTGAAAGGACAACTCTTCTTTGTTCATAAGGCCTTCTCTTATGGGACTGTGGTGCTTGTGCTGTAGCTGTTACGGAAACTCATCACTTGAAATAAATGATTAACTAACTTGGTAGCCGATCAATTTTCGTACTAAAATATATATTTGGGCAAATGTGGGTTGGTGTTGGCATTCAGTTTACACTTCACCTTCAAGTCATACTGTATATATCTCAAACAGCGATGCAGTAAGTGTTGGTGTGTTGGGAGGGAGCAATTGGTTATTCTAACTTAAATTACTGAATTATTAAACAGGGTTTTTTTGTCAAATAGCAGTCCTTTTTTCAAAAAGTATCACAGAAATTGGAATCACCCACATAGCCCTCAGCAGAAATATTGTGAGATGCTCAAAATTCTCTTTCAAGGTCAAATTCTCCTCACTTCTTTCTGTTACCATGTGCAGCCTGTGTTTCCATAGATGTTTCCCATCAAGCCAGGGCTGTTATTTTGACTTGCCACTTACCAGCTCTGGTACTTTGAGTGAAGATAATCTCTTGTCTTTTCTTTTCACCCTTCTCCTAAGCCAATTCTGTGTTCTCTCCCCATGAGATTTTAATTCTTCATCTGCTCAAGAAAGGGTTATGGATTTTAAAGGTATTATGTAGGTGAAGGAGGAAAGTGTATATTGTGTGTTGGCTCTGCACCAGAATCCAGGTGTGTTTCTTGGTTGAAGAAGAGCAGGTGTCTTAAAGGCAAAAGGTAATGAGTAGGGAGCCTGGGGATTTTCAGAGAGTCGTAGAGTGGTTCGGGTTGGATGGGGCCTTAAAGAGTATCATTGTGCTGCTGTCTGTTTGGAACCATAAAATTACAGCATAGGTTAGTTTCTAAAAGTTGGGCAGCAGTTCCTGCTTCATACAGCTATGATTCCGTTGGCAAAGTTTTCCCACCTTCTGAGTGTTTTTTTAAATTGTAGAGCTAAGCTTAAGGTAAGCTGTAATTCCAGACAGTGGAACTGGAGAGGTGGTGGTGCTGCAGGTGGTATTCAGCTCAGCACGATGGGATGGCTTTTTGCAGTGCTGAGTGCAAATATTAATTAAGGAAAATAACTGCTGTGTTGCTCTTCTCCCATCTCTTTTGGTGATCTCTGCCCTGCTTGCAAATGTGAGTGTGAAATGGTTTGATAAAGAGGCCCTGAACCGATACGTCTTGTGTGAGGAAAATAAGAAAAGGTCAAAAGTCATTACATCCTCTTTGGTGAAATGAGTTCAGATGTGGGACTTGTGTAAAATGGAGGCTGTTGGTTGTTGGTAGCTAGGGTCTGGCGGCCGGAAGATATCGTGTTGTACAGAAAGATAAGGGCCCCTCTCCCCAGCAGCCAATAAGGTATTAGTCCATGATGTAACCAGTAGCCAATAGGTTTAGCTCATGATGTAAGCAGGAGGAAGTGACGTTGGAAACCTCAGGTATATAAACCCATGTTATCTATCAATAAACGGACATTTTTGCCATCCACCACATTGGTGTCTGTGTGCAGATGGACCGAGTGACCAGAGCTTATTTATTAGTTTTCAGTTGTTCTTTTTGCAGAAGAATACATTGTTTAAGGAAACATCAGTGGGAATTTTAAAATGGTCAGAGGAAACGACTAAAATCTTTAAATCTTATGATTGAATTGCAATAACATAAAAAATTAGGACATGATTCCACATTTTAGATATTCATACTTTTCCAGTTCTTCACAGTGCACTGGAAGTTGCTGGTTTCAAGATGCTTATTAATAACAGCTAATAGAATCACAGAATGGTTTGGGTTGGACCTGTAAAGACCATCTAGTCCAACCCCTGCCATGGGGCAGAGAGACATCATTCCCTTGAACAGGTTGCTGAAAGCCCATTCAGCTTTCAAAGATGAGGCATCCATAACTTCCCTGGGCGAGTTGTTCCAGAGTCTTACCACTGGTAAAAAAATCATAGGAAAAAATTTCTTCCTATGTCCAAGTGAAACTCACTCTCTTTTAGTTTAAAATGTTTCCCCCTTGTCCTGTCAGTAGAGGGCTTGATAAAAAGTCTCTCTCTCTCATTCTTATAAGCCCCCTTCAAGTGTGGAAAGGGCACACTAACATCTCCCCAGAGCCTTCTGTTCTCCAGGCTGAACAATCCTCTCTGCCTTTCTTCACAGAAGAGGTGTTCCAGCCCTGTTACCATTTTCATGGCCCTCTGGGCCCACTCTAACAGGTCTGTGTCCATCTTGTAGTGGTGACTCCAGGTGGATTCTCAAGAGAGCAGCTCAGAGGGTGATTCATTAAGAGAAAAGTCTTTCTTGAGAACTGGGAAGAGGACAAAGCTGTCGTATCAGAGCGCTCTAGTTTGTAAGAATTACCTTCTCTTTGCAGTCTGGGCTGTTTGTTTCCTCTTGTTTGTGAACACCTGAGCTGTTTAACTGTCCTGTGCACTACCAACTTATGTTCACAGGATGCTTTGACATCTGTGAAATGAGAAGATATGTTCATATGCAGGGAACTCAAATGTTCAATGCTCCTTCAGCTATCAGAAAGCATCTTGGTGAGATCTCATTTTTAATCAAGCTTGAACTAGTTGGGAAATTTGAGTTGTTGTAATGCTGGGATCATGTTTCATATTTTATTACATGAAACTATCCAGATGGGAGACTGCTGCTGCTCTGAGTGCAGCTGTAAGGATCACATGTAGAGACAAAGACAGCAGATGGGGGAAGAAGATGGGAAGAGTGGACTTTGGGCACCTGTTTGGAGTGTTAATGGGAATGGAAAGGACTCGGCAGTCATTGATACACCACAGTTTCCACGTTAATGATTTTGATAGAAGCAATTTTTGAATTCCATCGGGTGACTTGTTCGTTGAGTCATAGCTAGATCAATGTGAAAAGCGTGCCATTCTTGAAAAGTTGTGTTATTATGTGCTGTAGAGAGAAATTATCTGTTGAGAGAAGTGAGCAGGGTTATGCCAGTTGGATGTTTAATACTGCAGAAGGGTTTGAAGTGAAGCTGCAGGAAGAACCGAGTTAGAACTGAAAGAGTGTTTGTTTGAAACCTACTGATCTTTGTGAATAGAAGACGTAGAAGCAATAGCAAGGCCTCCAAGGCATCTTTAGGGTCTCCGAGAGTGTGGTTGGTCTGGCTCTCTGGAGCCAGATGTGGACTCTGTGCCAAGGGATTGGGCACTGCTCATGTGCTGAACAGCTGTGTCTGGGCCCGTCGGCGCAGGGAAAGGATGCACTGAGCCCCTGGATGCACTGAGCCCCTCTCTCTCCTCTTCCTTCCTTCAGGTGCCGGAAATACTCAACATCCTTTACGGCCACACGCAGCAGAGCAGCCCCAGGCCCTTTGTGTTGCATGGGGTCTGTCTGCTCACCCACTTTCACCTGGAGCTCGTGGTCAGCAGTCTCCTCCAGAAAGGTCTGCCCACGAACAGGTACGGGCACTGCCCACTGCCCCCCCCGTAGTCCCAGAGAGCCCCTGCAGCTGGCTGGTGCCATAGTTTCTTCGGGGTGAGAAGCAGCTCTGCTCTCTGCCTGCACTGCCCGGAGCGGGGCCAGGCTGCGTGCTCGTGTCTCTGCCCTCAGTGGGTCGCTGTGATCCGCCCCGCAGACGAGGAGAAGGCTTGAGGGCACTGCAGGCCTGCGAGGACATGGGCTGGGGGGGGATGGTGCATCGGCTCCCTTGTGGTGCAACCGTGGAGCCGTGGAGGAGCCTGGGGAGAAGCAACCTTGGTGCTTGGGTCCTGAGATGCTTGGGGGAGAAACTGGAGAGTCCCCCAGAAGCACCTGGGGACCAAGTGCTGCCCTTGTGAGCGCCACAAGCACCAGATGGCTCTGGAGACGGTGCCGGTCCATTCAACGGCAGAGACGGTTCTGCAGCTTTGCATCTGCTCCTTTGGCGTGAGGGAGTCTGGTGCCCTTTGCGGATGCCAGTGCGGACACTGCCAGGGCGCTGTTCTGGGCCGGCCTCGGGCAGCGTGGGGAGCTGGGAGAGTTCTGTGCTCCTGAGCAGCGAGGCTGTGGCAGAGGGGACAGCTGGGGACAGTGACCCCCCGGCTAAGGCAGGCAGGGGAACGCAGCTGGTGGGAAAAGGCCTTGCCTGAACGGGTGCTTCTTGGTCCCGTTTCTCTGCAGATCTCCCATGCCATGTGTGAGGTGCTGCTTCCTCTGAGGGGCACAGAGGAGTTCAAGCAAGCGCTTCCCCACCTCTTTCCCAGCCTGCTGAGGTGGGGCGCTGGAACACTGGGGGAGGAGAGTCTGCCTTCCCCTGCGAGCAGCCAGAGAGAGCTGTTCCCTGTGGAGAAGCCCTGCAGGTAAGGAGCCAAAGGGGCTGCCTTCAGTTTCCCCTGTCGAGACACGTGCATTCAAGGGGCTGTGGGAGCATTTTGCTTGCCCTGCTTCCTGGACGTGCAGCCTGCTCGCTGCGGTTGGCTTTCCTTCTGTTCTTTCACAGAGAAAGTCCAGCTCCCAGGGAAGAAGGCCTGATGCAACTCATGCTGCAGGCAGCTCCCATCCTGCCTCTTGCACCCCCTTTTGCACACACAGTCCCGTTGCCAGCACTGCAGGCAGCGTGGCTCTGATGGGCAGTGGCTTCCTTCTTCGCAAAATGCTGGTGGGAAGAGGTAGCAGTGGTGGCATTGGTGGTCTCTTATCCAGCACAAAGTCAGTCTAGGGATGTGGGTTGTCTTGTGCTTCAGTGGGCTTGGGGCACAAAGCAAATGCCGGTGTCGTCAGCTGCAGCCTTGAAGGCTGTGGAGCATCATCTCGGGGGTCTTCAGCTCTGCTAAAGATAAATCTTCCCCCAACCTGCTGTGATTTGAGATTTCTTTGGTTTTGTGGCGGTGCTTTGATGTGCTTTGATTTGTTTCACTGTGTGTTGATCTGGATTGTGTTCTCATTCTTTTGCCAGGATTTTCCTTTGGAGTTTGGAGTTGGTGCTCAGCAAATGAATGGCACAGCAATGGATGCAGCTGCTGATGCACCAGGCAGTGTGGACTTGCCTGGAAGACCCCCTTGGCTTACGCTGAGGGGGGTGAGTGTCCTGCCCAGGTAAGAGCCCCAGGGATGCCTCTGGACGCCTCTGGTGGGGCCGTGCCCAGGGCAGTGGCTGCTGGGACCCTTCCCGTGCCTGGGCCAACATCCCGAGCTGAAGAACAGTGTCTGCATCAGGGCCAGTGATCTTTGGAGAGCTGGTCCGTGGCCTTCCTGGGTAACTGTGTGTCCCTGGCTTTGCTCCCTCTTTCAGAGTCCTGCTCCAAACTGGGCTCGCGTCCCCCGATGTGGTGCAGAGCCTCTTGCCGTGGTGGAATTCCGGTTGTGGGAAGCTGCAAGTGACAGCCAGAGCTTTCCTTGACGAAGTACAGCAGGGCTGGGGAAGGAAGGCTTCTGAGGGATTGGACTGAGATGCTGCTGCTTGGGATGTGTTTTTATGGGGGACAATACCTAGAGAATGAGTGCCTGGAGCTGGTGGGGGGGCAGGGGACTGCCTGGCTGGAGCAGGTCCCCATGGCACTGCCTATGTCGTTCCAGATCTCTTACAAATTCTGGAACATACAGCTCCGAGGGCGAAGCAGGCACTAGAGGAGTTTCTTCGGCATCCCTGTCCCCAGCTTTCACTAAGGACTAATTTAATTAATTCAATAATTATTACACTAAATAAAGTTCAGCAGAAGCTGCCTACAGGGAAGTGGGGCTTTTTTTCCCCAAGTGATTTGCATGGAAACCAACGCCAAGCTCAGGAATGTGACTGCAGTCGCAGAGGCAAGGGGCTGCGAGGGCCTTCAGGAGATCACACCTGACAACAGCCTAAAGTCTCATCTGTCATCGTCATAGCAATGATGATGACCAGGTTGAGTGCCTATGGGTAAGGGTCAGAGGGGCAGTCAAGTCTGACCTCCTGGTTGGAGTATGTTACAGACCGCCCGACCAGGAGGAGAAGGTGGATATTCTGTTGTTTAAACAGCTGGAGGCTGCCTCTAGATTGGCTGCCCTTGTTCTTTCAGGAGACTTTAATCTTCCGGACATCTGCTGGGAACTTAACACTGCCGAGAGGAGGCAGTCCAGGAGGTTCTTAGAGTGTATTGAGGATTGCTTTCTGTTGCAGCTGGTGAGTGAGCCCACCAGGGGTGAGGCTCTCCTTGACCTGCTCTTTACAAATAAAGAAGGGCTGGTGGGTGATGTTGTTGTCGGAGGCTGTCTGGAGTGTAGTGATCATGAGATAATTGAGTTCTCTGTAAACAATGTAACAAGAAAAGGCAGGAACGGGACATCGATGCTGGACTTTCGGCGGACAGATTTTGGATTATTTAAGGAACTGGTCAGGAAACTACCCTGGGAAATAGTTCTTAGTGGCAAAGGGGTCCAGGAAGGCTGGAGGCACTATAAGAATGAAATCTTGAAGGCGCAGGAGCGGGCTGTTCCCAAGTGCTGTCAGAAGAGTCCAAGGGGCAGATGGCCGGCCTGGATGAGTAAGGAGCTTCTGAAGGACCTAAGTAAGAAAAATAGGATGTATCACCATTGGAAAGAAGGGGCCATAAGCCAGGTCATGTTCAAAGATGTTGTTAAGTTGTGTAGGAAAAAAATCAGGGAAGCAAAAGCCCAGCTGGAGCTTAAATTGGCCGCTTCTGTTAGGGATAATAAGGAGAGCTTTTATAAATATATCAATGGTAGAAAGAAGGGTGGCAGCGACCTCCGCTCCTTATTTGATGTGGAGGGAAATCCAGGAACCAAAGATGCAGAGAAAGCTGAGGTACTTAATGCCTTCTTTGCCTCAGTTTTCAACAATAAGGATGTCTGTTCCCTTGACATTTGGTCCTCCGAAGTGGTTGATGGGGACAGGGTGAAATATGGTCCACCTCCAATCCATGAGGAGGAAGTTAGATACCTGCTGAGTCCCTTGGAACCTCATAAGTCTACGGGCTGGATGGGATCCATCCTAGGGTGATGAGAGAGCTGGCGGATGAGTTGCTAAGCCGCTCTCCATCATCTTTCAACAGTCCTGGCTCACCGGAGAGGTCCCGGAAGACTGGAAATTTGCCAATGTGACACCCATCCACAAGAAGGGTAGTAAGGATGATCCAGGCAATTACAGACCTGTCAGCCTGACCTCGGTCCCAGGTAAAATTATGGAGCAGATAATCCTGGGTGTAATCATGCAGCACCTGCACAACAGCCAAGAGATCAGGCCCAGCCAGCATGGGTTTAGGAGGGGCAGGTCCTGCCTGACCAACCTGATCTCCTTGTATGACCATGTGACTCGCCTGGTGGATGAGAGGAAGGCTGTGGGTGTGGTGTACCTGGACTTCAGCAAGGCCTTTGACACTGTCTCCCACAGTAGACTCCTAGAGAAGCTGGCAGCCCGTGGCTTAGACGGGAGCACTCTGCGCTGGGTTAGGAATTGGCTGGATGGCCGAGCCCAGAGAGTGGTGGTGAATGGTGTCTCATCCAGTTGGCGGCCGGTCACCTGTGGTGTCCCCCAGGGATCGGTGTTGGGTCCGGTCCTGTTTAATATCTTCATTGATGATCTGGATGAGGGGATTGAGTCCATCATCAGCAAGTTTGCAGATGATACCAAGCTGGGAGGAAGGGTTGATCTGCTAGAGGGTAGGATGGCCCTACAGAGGGACCTGGACAGCCTGGAGAGATGGGCCGATTCCAATGGGATGATGTTTAATAAGTCCAAATGTCGGGTACTTCATTTTGGACACAACAATCCCATGCAGAGCTATAGACTGGGGACAGAGTGGCTGGAGAGTAGTCAGGCAGAAAGAGACCTGGGAGAGCTGGTTGACAGGAAGCTCAACATGAGCCAGCAGTGTTCCCGGGTGGCCAAGACGGCCAATGGCACTCTGGCGTGCATCAGGAATAGTGTGGCAAGCAGGACCAGAGAAGTTATCGTCCCCCTCTACTCGGCACTGGTCAGGCCTCACCTTGAACACTATGTACAGTTCTGGGCCCCCCAGTTTGGGAAAGATGTCAGGATGCTGGAGTGTGTCCAGAGGAGGGCAACGAAGATGGTGAAGGGGCTGGAGCACAAGCCCTGCGAGGAGCGACTGAGGGAGTTGGGGCTGTTTAGTCTGAGGAAGAGGAGACTCGGGGAGACCTCATTGCTCTCTACAACTAAAGGGAGGTTGTAGTCGGGCAGGGGTTGGTCTCTTCTCTCAGGTGACCAGTGACAGAACTAGAGGGCATGGACTCAAGCTTCGTCAGGGGAGGTTTAGGCTTGAATTTAGGATAAAGATCTTCACTGAAAGGGTGATTGGCCATTGGAATGCGCTACCCAGGGAGGTGGTGGAGTCACCGACCCTGGAGTGGTTTAATGGGAGACTGGATGAGGCACTGAGTGCCATGGTCTAGATGATGGTTGGTGTTGTGTTGGGTTGTAGGTTGGACTTGATGATCTCAGAGGTATTTTCCAACCTTGTTATACTGTGATACTTCTTGTATCAGTGCCCCTTTGTCCCTTTACTGGGGCTCTTGCTCTCTGCTATGATCTTCCCTGTCAGAGCCCACAGAATGGTGCCCACAAAATGGTGCCCGTTCCAGACAGAGGGCTGGGCATCACAGCTTGGGGCCGGAGCAGGCACAGGAGACAGGAGCCAGAGTATGATGCTGCCTTTGGCTGGAGAGGAGCAGGGAGATGGACGAGGTCCCCTCTTGAGGCCTCCTGTGTATTCCTTCCTTCCCTGTAGCCTTTCCAGACAAATTGGTGCTTTCTAAACTGCGTTTTTTAACAAATGAGAGCAAAGAGCTGGATTTTTACAGCTTGAGGACTGTCCCAGTTGCTCAGCTGGGCCACAAACGTAGACCCTGCTTTCAGATGTTCCCCAGCTGATAGCGAAGGGCAAAGGAATAGAGACAGCTGGGGGGAACAAGGTGAAAATCTGGGCGTGTGGTAATGGCAGATTCAACGCTGTCAGCAAACCCAGGGCTCTTGTCTGAGTGTCATTGCTTACAGGAATGTATTTTTAACAAGTATTTGTTTGAAAATCCTCTCAGAAATTACATGGCATTCTGTTTTGAAGGCAGCAGGCCTCACCACCTCTGCTTCACAAACCTCCCGTAAGACATTTCAAAGGGGCTGAATTTCTATTTGCTTCTGTGTTTTGTTCTGATTCTGAACAGAGCCAAAGGTAATGCCTGAGGCCGTGCCAAATTGTCCTCCTGTCCAATCTTGACACTTTGTTGTTTAAGCAAAAGGTTCATCTTATCCGCTTGGCCACTTCCTTGAGGCCTATAAGGGGTGTGAAGATGCCAATGAATTAGCAGGAATTAGCAGGATTCTGCTAATTCCTTGTGAATTCCACTGTGAATTCCTAATTCCACTATGAAGTGTGAACCTTGGTCTGAAGACAAATCAGACAGCCCCCCAAGCCTGGGTACGATCCCATTGAGAAACGTTTTAACCTCTTCTCTGGCAGTGGCCAGTACTGAGGGCTCGAGTCCTGCCAAGATCTTGAGAGCAGAAACACCACCGGTGCTCACTGGGAGGGTGACCTGGGCCTGGGGAGCGTCCGTCCTGTGGAAGGATTCCCCTGTGGCTGGAGACCAGCAGGTACCTTCCCAGCGCAGGACGGAGAAGGCGTTTGGTGTGCGAGTGAGTGCCGAGCAGCTCCGTGGCATTGGTGGAGAGCTGGAAGGCTGAAGAAAATGACGATGGTAACCTGAGCACAGAGGAGATCCCGTGGGCTGCCTGTCCAGGTTTGAACAACCCTCTGCTCTCCAGACAAATCACAGCCGGTCTGACGATACATCATGCAGCAGAGCAGCTCTGGAGACCATGGAGTCCAGGGCCTCCTCAAGCAGGGTGCCGTAGCGCAGGCGCCTAGTCGCATGTTACCTGTCTCCAAGGTGCAGTGGGTGCCAGGTGGACCAGAACATCCCTGCCCATATTTGGGGTGAGCGCAGGTCAGCGGTGCTGATGTCACAGTGGCCATTGTGACACGGGAGGCCAAGCCCCTACAAAGGCACGCTGGGCACAGCCTGTACATCAGTGCGATCTGGTGAGGTGAGGAGAGAGCAGGGCGGGGACGGGGCTGGTGAGGGGCTGCCCAGGGAGCAGGGGGCCCCACTCCTCGGTGCTCTGGGCCGGTGCTGCAATCTCAGCCACGTCTCACTTCTCCCTCACCCACCTCCTGTTTCTTCCTCAGAGTCGCAGAGGAGCATTTGGAGGAGACAGCCCAGTTCTGCGGGGTCAGGGACTCTCCAAAGTCTCACCGTTGACGTTGGCCGTGTCCACAAGGACAGAGATAAGCCCCAGCTAGATGGAGCAGGGTGAGAGAAAAATCCCCCTCCCACACCTGGCAGAGGGGTTGTTGGGGTGCTCTGCATGGGGCCCACAGAGATGGCAGGGGGAGACAGGAACTCCGCATGCGCCCCGGGGCAAGGCCCCTCCTGTCCTCAGCCAGCGGGGCCAAGGCTGGGCAGGGGGCGCTGTGGGGACACCCGAGCCTGCAACGTCCCCATCCTCCCCATGGCCTCCAGCCCGGCCCCTCAGCCAGCAAGGCAGGGACTGAGCAGCCCTGGCCATGAAACCTCAGGGACGCTTCCCCTGGCCCTGCAGAGGTGCTCATTCCCCGTGGCATTTGCTCTCTCCCTTCCAGCCTGCATGCTGTGTCACCGGGTGGAGGCTGATGCGGATCTCTGTGGGCAAAAAGTGGAGGAGGAAGGTCTCTGTGCCCATGCCTTTTGCTTGGTGAGTTCCTCGGCGGCTCCGTCCAGCTTTCCAACAGGCAGTTCCTGCCACGTTCTCCTCACCAGCTCCTCCTCTTGTCTCTCCTGCAGTTCTTTGCCAACGGCCTGTTTGAGAAACAGCAGGAAGAAACTGGACTCCTAGGATTTCCCCTTGAGGATATTCGATGTACGATCGACAGGGCAGCGGGGAAGGTGAGAGCCTGACCAGAACAGGGAGATCTGTTCAGCGGCCACTTCCAGCGTCCTGCCCGGAGAGGCAGGGCTGGCTGTGGAGGAACTGAGGCTGCCACTGACGGGGGCTGCTCTGTTCTTTCCAGAACTGCTTCGTCTGTGGCATGATCGGGGCCACCATCACCTGCCAAGAGCCGGGCTGTGACCGCAGCTTCCATCTCCCCTGTGCCATGGAGGGCGGATGCGTCACCCAGTACATTCCTGACTACAGGTACCCCCTCTCCCTTTCTCGCTGCCACCAGGGAAGGACCTGGTACTTGTCACCTCACCCTCATCCCTCTCCTCTTCCCCCAGATCCTTCTGCTGCGAGCACCGTCCAGAGCAGACAGTGGAGGCCGTTCCGGAGGAGAACACCACCTGCCTCATCTGCCTGGACCCTGTGGAGGACAGAAAGTCCTACACCACCATCGTGTGTCCAGCGTGCAAACACGCCTGGTTCCACAGGCACTGCATCCAGGTAGGAGCTGTTCTCTCCCTCCCAGGGCATGGCATGGCATGGCAGGTGCTCAGCAGCACCATGGCCACTCGTGTTCCTTATGTTTCTCCGACAGACACAGGCTCTGCACGATGGCTTTTTCTCCTTCTGTTGCCCGCTTTGTAGAGACAAGGAGCTATTTGATATTGAAATGTTCCTCTTGGGGATCCGAATCCCCGACAGGTTGGTGACCTTCTGCGCGGCTCACAAGACAGGAGACTGTGAGTGCTGTCCCGTGGGTCTGAGCTTCAGCTTCACAGAGCAGGCAGAAACAGGGCTGGGGGGAAAAGAGAGCAGGGCCACCCAGCATCAGCCTTACACCAGGGGAGTAAGGGCTCATTAATTTTCCTTTCTCCATCAGACCGACGACAACCTTGGGTCAAGTAGAAGAAGAGATCTTTGTGAGGCATGGTCGCTGTGATGCTTGGGACTGCCTTTGTCCAGTAGGCAGGGAACACGAGGAGGAAGAGGGGTAAGTGGGCAAAGCTGCACCCTGGGGCTCTGCATGGGAGCTCTGTCTTGCCAAGCCTTTTAAGCAGAAGGACTAAGAACAAGAGCTCTGCTGGACAATCCCGTGCTGTGGTCCCTTTGTCCTCACAACCATGAACCCTTTGCTTCCCCAGGCCCTGGCAACTGCTCCTGTGCTGCTCCTGTGCTGCCGAGGGCACCCACCGATTCTGCTCCTCTTTGCAAGGTTACAGAACCAGCTGGGAGTGCGAAGGCTGTGTGGGCCTGGACAACGGTAAGAGGCAAAGACCCAGCCGCCCCTGGGCTGGGCCCAGTGGCCAGGAAAGAGCTGGCTGTTGGTGCCCTGGGTGGCCGTGGCAGAGCCTCTCAGCTCCAGAAGGCTGGGGGCACCGCTGTGGCCAATCCTGCCCCAGGCCTGGGGGACCGTGCCCTTGACCTTCCTGCTTCTCCCCACAGTCTTTAGTGTCATCCCAGAGATCACCGTCCCCAGTACTGACAGCCAGTCACCACCAGGACCTTCCCACGGTTCCCCAGCATCCGAGACCAGCAGTCCCAGCCCCAGCAGCCAGGCAGCATCGGGACAGTGTCCTGGATCAACAGCACTGGGGATAAGGAGTCCCGTCACAGAAAGCCACGCTGCGCTAGAGTCCTCGGGCAGCTCCCTGCCTCTTCAGGGCGGCAGAGGCTCCAGCCCCCCTGGGCCCGACCGTGTGCAAACCCGCTCCCGGCTGCAGCGTCAAGAGCAAACTCCCTACAGGGGGCCAAGAAGGCACCGTCAGAGCAGCCCTGCGCCAGCACCGAGGGCCGAGCGCAGCAGCCCCAGGCAGGCAGCACCGGGGCCCTCCCACAGCTCCCCCGTGGAAGAGAGCAGCAGCCCCAGCCCCAGCAGCCGGGCAGCAACACCGCCCTTCCATGGCTCCTTGCAAGAAGAGAGCAGCAGCCCCAGCAGTGTGGGATCAGGGCCATCTCGTGGCTCCCCAGGACTTCAGGAGAGCAGCCGCCCCAGCACCCCTGGGCCCGACCGTGTGCGGAACCGCTCCCGGCTGCAGCGTCGAGAGCAAACTCCCTACAGGCGGCCCAGAAGGCGCCGTGAGAGCAGCCGCACACCAGCACCAAGTGCCGAGCTCAGCAGCCCCAGGCAGGCAGCACCGGGGCCCTCCCACAGCTCCCCCGTGGAAGAGAGCAGCAGCCCCAGCCCCAGCAGCCGGGCAGCAACACCGCCCTTCCATGGATCCTTGCAAGAAGAGAGCAGCAGCCCCAGCAGTGTGGGATCAGGGCCATCTCGTGGCTCCCCAGGACTTCAGGAGAGCAGCCGCCCCAGCACCCCTGGGCCCGACCGTGTGCGGAACCGCTCCCGGCGGCAACATCGGGACTCAAAGCCGTACAGGCGGCCCAGAAGGCACCATGAGAGCAGCCGCACACCAGCACCAAGTGCTGAGCGCAGCAGCCCCAGGCAGGCAGCACCGGGGCCATCCCACAGCTTCCCAGCATGGGAGAGCAGCAGCTCTAGCAACACCAGCGAGCTGCCATCAGAGTCATCCTGTGACTCCCCAGCGCCTGAAAGGGGCAGAAGCTCCAGCCCCACTGGGCCCAAGCGGATGTGAGACTGCTCCTGCTCTCAATATCAAGACCAAAATCCCTACAGGCAGCCTGGACGTCAGCTCGGGAGCAGCCGTGCACCCATCGCCGAATGCTGGCCCCGATCCCCCTCCAGCAACACAATAAACCTGTCCGATCATCCCTTCCCTGGGAGATTCTGCGCTTGTTTGTCGCCCTCCTCTTCTCCCTTTCTCAAGGGGAGCAGCATTCAGGGTTGGGACCACGCGGTGGTCTTCTCCCCCTGGCCCGGGCAGCCCTTTCCCCGTGGCCTGCCTCCCTCACTGCCCAGCACCACGGCACCTCCCCAGTGCAGGAAGAACACATTTGGTGTCCGGGTGTCCATAAATCATAGACTGAACACAAGGCGTTACCCTTTCTCCAAGAACAGCATCTGGAAACTGTGTGAAAAATAGCACGCTAGAGAAAACATTCTCACAGGGACACTCTGTCTGACTTTAAATAAAAATACATTTCCTTCAATGAAATTAATTCTAATCAGGTAGAAAATAATTCTATAGAAAACTACTTCTACTGGAGCTGAAAAGAAAACAGTCTACATTTTATAATAGTAACTACAATTTTAGGAGGAGGTGGATCTTCTGTTGTTTAAACAGCTGGAGGCTGCCTCTAGATCGGCTGCCCTTGTTCTTTTAGGAGACTTTAATCTTCCGGATATCTGCTGGGAACTTAACACTGCCGAGAGGAGGCAATCCAGGAGGTTCTTAGAGTGTATTGAGGACCCTGGAGGTGTTTAAGGGGAGACTGGATGAGGCACCGAGTGCCATGGTTTAGATGATGGTTGGTGTTGTGTTGGGTTATAGGTTGGACTTAATGATCTCAGAGGTCCTTTCCAACCTTGTGATACTGTGATACAGTGCCCCCAGTCTCTGCCCCTCAGGTGCACTGGTGCCCGCTCCTCTCCCTTCCCCCTCGCCCCCCACTTGGGTTCTCTCCCACTTCACTTCCCCCCTCCCCTCTCTGCCCTTCAAGCCCCAAACGCCGGGAACCCCTCTCCCAGTTCTGGAGTCCCCCCTCCCAGTTTGGGGTCTATCCCTCCCAGATTCAGGGTCCACAGTCCTGCTCAGGACGCTGCCCCCTGCCCTCCCCATGGTGCCCCACATTCTGCCCCTACGGACTCTGCGGGGCAGGGGGGGCGGTGACGGCTGCAATAGGGACAAAGTTGGGGGGCATCTGGGGGAGTACTGGGAGGGCAGTGGCAGCTGGAGAGTACTGGAAGGGTACTAGGGGCAACTGGGAGGTACTAGGAAGGTCCTGAGATGTAGTGTGAGGTACTGGGAAGGTGCTAGAGAGTACTGGGCAGTAATGGGAGGGGGCTGGGATGCAACAAGGGGGTAGGAGGAAACTACTGGGAAGGACTGGAGGGTGCTGGAAGGGACTGGGAGGCACTGGTGGTCTATTGGGGTACTGGACAATACTGGGAGAAGACCGGGAGGCAACTGGAGGCCTCTGAGGGGTACTGTGAACTATTAGGGGAGGCACTGGGGAGACACTGGGAGGGACTCGGAGGGGGGTGGGAGGCACTGGGGAGCTGTTAGGGGGTACTGGCAGGTACTGGGGGCTGTTGGAGGGTTTGTGGGGAAATGTGAGGAAATTTGGGGTATAAGTTATTTTGGGAGAAATTGGCGAAGGCTTTGTTGAGATTTATGGTGAAGGTCATAGTTTTGGGGAATTTGTGAAGGCGTTTGAGGTAAAAAGTCAATTTTGAGGAGTGTGTGAGGGCATTTGGGGTAAAGGTCACAGAGTTAAGGAGTTTGAAGGGAAATCTGAGAATATTTGAGGTAGGAGTTGCATGTTTGGGAACTTTGTGAGGGGATTTGAGGTAAAAGTTGAAGCTTTTGTGAATTTGGGGAGGGGATTTGGGGTAAAAGTCACAGTTTTGAGGCTTTTGGATGGAGGTCCCCCACCTCCCAGCGCTGGCCCTGCCCCCTTTAGCTCTGCCTCTCGGGGAGGCTGTCCTAGCCTGCGCCTGCCATTCCTGTGCTTCATTCGATGTGATTTGCATCACGTCTTCAAAAATAAAGATCTCAAAACCACCCAAACTCAGCCTTCCGAGGGCAGAGACGTTTCTGCCTGACAACTGCTCCGATGCAAATTCTCCAATGTCCTATTCAGAAGCTTTAAGCAGTAAACCCTCAATGTGTCCATTGGGACACCACTGGGAAAAGGGAAATGAGAGAAAAGAGACCTGGAACAGAACACTAGAACACTGGGACAGCTTTAATGAGACAATAATAAAAAAAGGAAATGAAGGAAATTTGGCGTGACCGGCGGCAGGAACGGTGAGTACTGCAGCTGGGTGCTCTATCTGGGCGGGTGGAGAGTTCCTAGGGGAAGGCAAAAGCTCAGGAGAGGACCCCAGCAGGGTGACTCTCTCTGAACCCCAGAAGCGGCAACTGTCACGTGGGCCGACCGCGTGGTAGGGGGGCGGTCCCGGAAGAAGCCGCGGGGAATTTAAACATCTCCCTGGGAGTGCCAGCGACCGGAGCGCGGCGAACAGGGGCGGGCAAACAGGGTCACAGTACACAGGGTCACGGAATAGGCAGTTCGCGCAGGCAGGGCAAGCAGGCACTCTCTGGCAGGTAGTTGGCTTCCCACTCCCCTGCAGCAATGGTGATCAGGCGTGGTAAGGCCTCTGCCACCAGGAGTGTAGGCGTCCAAACAGAACCGCTATTACGGGGTGCCGCTGCCCAGACTCGGGACTGCAGGGAGTGTCTAAGCCTACTTGTGGTTCCTGAGGACCATACCAAAAATGTTTTTTTGAGGTGCGAACAGATTCAAGATCTGCTCCTTATGGTTGCAGATCTTAAGGACCAGGTGGAGAGGTTGAGGAGTATTCGAGAAAGTGAAAGGGAGATAGACTGGTGGAGTAGAACCCTCTCTCCTCCCAGTAATCCTCCCCAGGAGGCTGAGGAATGCCATATTCCTCATCAACAGGATAAGGGGAGTGACTCGGTTGGTGAGGAGGACTGGGAGCAGGTCTGTTCTCGTGGGGGTTATAGACCTCCCTTTCAAATGCCACCTTTCCAACTACCCCTACAAAACAGGTTTGGGGTGTTGGAGTTTGATGCTCAGGTGGAGGATAGTGTGACAGAGAACTCACCCGAGGAGGCTCTTAACCACACATTGCCCATCAGACAGGTCAGGACTTCAAGCAAGAAAAAGAAAAGGAGGGTCATTGTAGTGGGAGACTCCCTTCTGAAAGGGACGGAGGGCCCTATTTGTAGGATGGACCCAACTCATAGGGAAGTCTGCTGCCTTCCCCAAGCCCGGGTACACGACATTGCCAAGAGACTCCCAGACCTAGTTAAACCATCAGATTATTACCCGCTTGTGGTGGTACAAGCTGGTGGTGATGAGCTAGCGAAAAGAGGGTCAAGGGTAGTCAAAAAGGAATTCCAGGAGCTGGGACGGTCACTGGATAGGGCAGGAGCACAGGTGGTGTTCTGCTCGGTTCCTTCGGTGGCAGGGATGTATACAGATATGAACAAGAGAATATATGCTGTTAATAAATGGCTTAGGGGCTGGTGCCGGCAGAGGAATTTTGGGTTCTTTGATCATGGGGAAACCTTTACGGCACCTGGCCTGCTTGACTCAGATGGGTCTCATCTAACTCCAAAGGGTAGGAGGATCCTAGCTCAGGAGCTGGCAGGACTTGTTGAGAGGGCTTTAAACTAGGCATGAGGGGGGAGGGGGGAGTAACTAGGCTCACCAAAGATGTTCCTGTGGAGGATGAGCCATCTCAAAGGGTGTCGTCAGTAACCCAGCTGAAATGCATGTACACAAACGCACGCAGTATGGGAAACAAACAGGAGGAGCTTGAAGTCCTGGTCCAGCGGGAGAGCTATGACATAGTTGCTATCACGGAAACGTGGTGGAACGACTCTCATAACTGGAGTGCTGCCATGGAAGGCTACAGGCTCTTCAGGAGAGACAGGCGTGAGAGGAGGGGTGGAGGGGTGGCCCTCTACACTAGAGAAACCCTGGATGCTGTCGAAGTCGAGGTCGGTGATGACCAGGTTGAATGCCTATGGGTAAGGGTCAGAGGGGCGGTCAGGTCTGACCTCCTGGTTGGAGTATGTTACAGACCGCCCGACCAGGATGAGGAGGTGGATCTTCTATTGTTTAAGCAGCTGGAGGCTGCCTCTAGATCGGCTGCCCTTGTTCTTTTAGGAGACTTTAACCTCCCGGATATCTGCTGGGAACTTAACACTGCCGAGAGGAGGCAGTCCAGGAGGTTCTTAGAGTGTATTGAGGATTGCTTTCTGTCGCAGCTGGTGAGTGAGCCCACCAGGGGTGAGGCTCTTCTTGACCTGCTGTTTACAAACAAAGAAGGGCTGGTGGGTGATGTTGGTGTCGGAGGCTGTCTGGGGTGTAGTGATCATGAGATAATCAGGTTCTCTCTAAACAATGTAAAAAGAAAAGCCAGGAACAGAACATCGATGCTGGACTTTCGGCGGGCAGATTTTGGATTATTTAAGGAACTGGTCAGGAAAGTTCCCTGGGAAATAGTTCTTAGTGGCAAGGGGGTCCAGGAAGGCTGGATACACTTCAGGAATGAAATCTTGAAGGCGCAGGAGCGGGCTGTCCCCATGTGTTGTAAAAAGAGTCGTAGGGGCAGACGGCCAGCCTGGATGAGTAGGGAGCTTCTGAAGGAACTAAGTAAGAAAATGAGGATGTATCGTCGTTGGAAAGAAGGGGCCATAAGCCACGTCATGTTCAAAGATGTTGTTAAGTCGTGTAGGAGGAAAATCAGGGAAGCAAAAGCCCAGTTGGAGCTCAAATTGGCCACTTCTGTAAAGGATAATAAGAAGAGTTTTTATAAATATATCAATGGTAGAAAGAAGGGCGGCAGCGACCCCCACTCCTTGTTGGATGTGGAGGGAAATATAGTAACCACTGATGCAGAGAAGGCCGAGGTACTTAATGCCTTCTTTGTCTCAGTTTTCAACAGCAAGGATGTCAGCGTGCTTGACAGTTGGCCCTCTGAAGTGGTTGATGGGGGCAGGGTTGGCCCTCCTGCAATCCATGAGGAGGAAGTTAGAGACCTGCTGAGCCACTTGGACCCTCATAAGTCTATGGGGCCGGATGGGATCCATCCTAGGGTGTTGAGAGAGCTGGCGGATGAGCTTGCTAAGCCGTTTTCCATCACCTTTCAACAGTCCTGGCTCACCGGAGAGGTCCCGGAAGACTGGAAGTTGGCCAATGTGACGCCCATCCACAAGAAGGGCCGTAAGGATGATCCAGGTAATTACAGACCTGTCAGCCTGACCTCGGTCCCAGGTAAAATTATGGAGCAGATAATCCTGGGTGAAATCATGCGGCACCTGCACAACAGCCAAGAGATCAGGCCCAGCCAGCATGGGTTTAGGAGGGTCAGGTCCTGCCTGACCAACCTGATCTCCTTTTATGGCCATGTGACTCGCCTGGTGGATGAGAAGAAGGCTGTGGATGTGGTATACCTGGACTTTAGCAAGGCCTTTGACACTGTCCCCCACAGTAGACTCCTAAAGAAGCTGTCAGCCCGTGGCTTAGATGGGAGCACTCTGTGCTGGGTTAGGAATTGGCTGGATGGCCGAGCCCAGAGAGTGGTGGTGAATGGTGTCTAATCCAGTTGGCGGCCGGTCACCAGTGGTGTCCCCCAGGGATCGGTGTTGGGTCCGATCCTGTTTAATATCTTTATAGATGATCTGGATGAGAGGATTGAGTCCATCATCAGCAAGTTTGCAGATGATACCAAACTGGGAAGAAGGGTTGACCTGTTAGAAGGTAGGATGGCCCTACAGAGGGACCTGGACAGATTGGAGAGATGGGCCGATTCCAATGGGATGATGTTTAATAAGTCCAAATGTTGGGTACTTCATTTTGGACACAACAATCCCATGCAGAGCTACAGATTGGGGACAGAGTGGCTGGAGAGTAGTGAGGCAGAAAAGGACCTGGGAGTGCTGGTTGACAGGAAGCTCAACATGAGCCAGCAGTGTGCCCAGGCGGCCAAGAAGGCCAATGGCATTCTGGCCTGCATCAGGAATAGTGTGGTGAGCAGAACCAGAGAAGTTATCGTCCCCCTGTACTCGGCACTAGTCAGACCTCATCTGGAATACTGTGTACAGTTCTGGGCCCCCCAGTTTGGGAAAGATGTCAGGATACTGGAATGTGTTCAGAGGAGGGCAACGAAGATGGTAAAGGGGCTGGAGCATAAGCCCTATGAGGAGCGACTGAGCGAGTTGGGGCTGTTTAGTCTAAAGAAGAGGAGGCTCAGGGGAGACCTCATTGCTCTCTACAGCTACCTGAAAGGAGGTTGTAGTCGGTCAGGGGTTGGTCTCTTCTCTCAGGTGACCAGTGACAGAACTAGAGGGCATGGACTCAAGCTTCGTCAGGGAAAGTTTAGGCTTGATGTGAGGAAGAAGTTCTTTACTGAAAGGGTGATTGGCCATTGGAATGCGTTGCCCAGGGAGGTGGTGGAGTCGCCGACCCTGGAGGTGTTTAAGGAGAGATTGGATGTGGCACTGAGTGCCATGGTCTAGATGATGGTTGGTGTTAGTGTTGGGTTATAGGTTGGACTTGATGATCTCAGAGGTCCTTTCCAATCTTGTCATACTGTGATACTGTGATACTGTGATACTGTGAAATATATTTAAGTACAGAGAAAGTGTTCAGACTGCTCTGATGACAGTACATCACTGCTGATGCTGCAGGGCAGCTGTGAGGAAGATCCTGTACTGCACCCAAAATCTGGACCCAGGAACAGATGGGTGGGTCCAGGGGTTGGCAGGCAGAAGAGTTCTTCCCTGAGCATGGGTCATCAAAGAAAAGCACTTGACCCTCATGATCACCATTGAGTCTGTAGCAGGCGGTCAGGCAGCGCCAGAGCCGGGCACAGCCCTTGCCCAGGCACTGTCTTGCCCTGCACAGCCCCAAGGAAGCCCAGCTACGCGCCGTGCCCGTGGGCAACTGCTGCCGGGGACCCGTCTCTGCTGGGGTGCTCGTGTCTGGAGCAGCAGGGAGGTTTCTGCTGGGGTCCACAGAGCTGCTTTGTGCTGACTCCATGGGTCTGCTTCTCTGTGCCTCCATGAGGCTCCTCCTGCCAAGATCCGTGTCTGCCCTGTGTGTGGGGCTGCCAGGGGGCATCTCCCTGTCCACAGACCTCTGTGCCTCGTCCAGCCATACCTGTCCACTTCCCCACACATCACCCCTCTCCCTCAAACCCCCCCCCCCCTTTTGGTTCTCTCCAGTCCTCACAAATTCCCATCGCCCCCAACCCCTGCCCCATATCCCTCCTCCTCCTTCTCACCCCCCAGCAGTTATGCCAGCACCAGGGACCCCTCCAACTGAAGCAGCTTCATCTTCCAAAGTGGGGGAAGGGGAATGGGGGAGGTGGTGTAGGAGAATGGGGGTGAGGAGGGGTGGCTGGGGATGCTCAGAGTTATCTCACTGGGAGAACTGGGGGCGCTGGAGGTGGTGGGGGTGCTCACACCAGTGCTGTGAGGGAGCAGCTGAATTCCTCCCCCCCTTCCTGCTATTCTGAGCTTCCCCTCGCTCTTCTTGTGCCCCCCAGACAGGAGGGGGCAACCTCCTGCCCCACCATCACCCTCTGGCAATGAGGGGAAGGGGTTTTCCCCTCCAGTGGGCGCCTCAGGGCTTTCCCGCCCTTTGGTCCCTGAGGCATCACCACCATTTTGTGCTGTAGGGGAGCAACGGAATTGCCCTTCCTTTTCCACCATTCTGAGCCTCCTCTCGCTCTTCTCCTGCCCCATGGACACTCAGGGTTCCCCTCCTGCCCCAACATCACCCCGTGGGGCTGAGGGGAAGGGCTTTTCCCCTCCAGTGGGCGCCGCAACACTTTCCCTCCCTTTGGCCCCTGCGGCGCCGCCGCCATTTTGTGTCGTCAGGGAGAAACCAAATTCCTCCCCCTTTGCCGCCACTCAGAGCCTCCCTCACTCTCCTCCTGATCACAGAGCACCTCCTACTCCACAATCACCCCACGGGGCTGAGAAGAAAGGGGTTTCCCCTCTAACGGGCGCCTCAGCCCTTTCCGGCCATTTGGTACCTGAGGCAGCAGCCAAATTTCCACCTCCTCCCCACCATTCTGAGCTTCCCCTAACCCTATGGACACAGAGGGCGCCCCCTGAGCCCCACAGGGCACCCCCTGCCTCGCCATCGCCCCGTGGGGCTGAGGAGAAAGGGTGGGTCCCCACTAACGGCCACCCTCCTGTCATGGCGGGTGTTGGTGCCACAGCAGAGACCCCAGAGGGGAGCGGGAAGGGGGGATTCAGGGGGGTTGTGTCCCCCCGCAATAAAGGGGGACTGTGACGGAAGGGAGTGGGGAACCCTCATCCCCCCCCCCCCCGAGTATATATACCAGGGAGTGCAGCCAAGTGGGGTTTATTGGGGGTCTTCGGGTGGTCATTGGGGTTGGGGGTTCTTGGGGCTCTCTGATGGGGGGTGTTCAGGGTTCGGGGGTTCATGGGGGTGAGATACGGGGGCCTCACGAGGAGGCTTTGGGGATGATGGTCGTGAGTGGATCGTGGGGGCGAGGGGCGGTTATCTCCAAAAAAAGGGGCAGTTCCGGCCCAAAATCTGCCTGGAAATTCATAAGAGGGATTAAAAAAAAATCAGTAAAACTGTAAAAATAGGAGTGTGGCATTGCAAGAGTGAAAAATCCATCATTTTTTAATGTATAATACATGCAAATACTATAAAATATAGATAAATTATAAATATAGATAATAATACATAATAGCTAGATAAAATAGATTAAATAATAATATAGACAATATACAGATAAAATAATAATATAGATAAATCTAGATAATAAATACAGATTAATAAATATAGATAATTGATAGAAAATATATATACACAATAATATCAATGAAATAATAATAAAGATAAAATAAGATATGGATAAAACATAATGATATAAAAAATACAGGAAAACATTAAACATATATAACAAATAGATAATATATACAATAATATAAATAAAACAATAATAAAGATAAAACATATAAAATATACAAATAATACAGGTATAAATAAAATATAAATATAGATACATATAAGTAATAAATATCAATAATAAATACATAACTTTAATGCTTATTATAAAATATATACATTTATATATTTTATTATTCTATATTATCTATATCTTCAATTTATATGTCCTCCCTACAAAGCCCATATAGAGTCTCTCTATCACCCTGTATCCTCCCTATGGAGACCTTTACAAAGCCCTTATTGTGCCTCGTGTGCCCTCTATGGAGCCAATTCAGCTCCTGTTTTCCTTTGCCCTTCTCCTGGGGGTTGGGAGAATTAGATTTGGGAACGCCCCTGCCCAGCTGTAGCTGCTCAAATGTGCCCAGTCAGGGCTAAACTCTGACCCCAGACAGAGCTGCACTCAAACAGCACCAAGCGCTCCCTCTGCTCAGGGTCCCCTTCTCCCCGCAGGGTTTCTCCTGCTGTAAAGGTGAGACAGATCCAATCCCTCACGGCTGCTCCCATTTATCCCTGGGTGGGGGTTCCTGCCCCATCCCCAGGTGGGGATCGTTCCAGGGGCCCAGGGGTTTGTAAGCCACAGCCCTTCCCTCAGGAGCTCATTCAGCTCTTGCTCTGCCTCGAGATCAGTGCTCTGCTGCTCTTTCACTTTAGTGCAGCTTTTGGGGCAGGATAAGCTCTTTTTGTAACTCTTTTTTCTCTTTTGGAGAAGTAGAGGTGTCTGTTGGAGGTTGGAGCTCCAGGGTAAGCCAGGGCTCAGCAGCACCTGTAGCACAAAGCACATTTTCTGTGTGCAGGGGGTGCACCTTTGTTTGCAGAGGAGTAATTGTGTGTTGGGTGTTCAGGGGGGAGCTTCAACTTTGCATTCTTTTAATTTTATTTCGGGTGCTTTACCTGGAACTTCTGGTTATGGGACAGCTCATTGCTCGTTACCTGTGAGATGATTTGTGGAGCCTTTACAGTTTGTAAGAGGAGCCTGGCAGGTTATAATTATCTGAACTTCGCTGCCTTTGCCAGCCCATGGCAGAGCCTGGAGTTTGTGGGGTGACAGAAGGTAAGAGGGGCCTCCGGAACTCAGGGAAAGACTCTGGAGCTCCCGAGGAGCAGTGACACAGAAGGGCCGGGGGTGCAGATATAGGACAGGAGCTGTCAGGAGGGAGAAGAGTTCCCTCTCTGCCAGTGCCCGAGTAGAGAAGGATTTTGGGATGTTTTAGGACCTGTGGATGGTTGGGGAAAGGGAGGGGGTTTAATCGCTCTTCTCTGCCCCAGCTGGCTGGGACACTGCCAACTCCATCCCTGCAAGCCCCACGGCCCCTCAGGGAGCACAAAGGAGGGGATGTCACAGTGGGGGTGCCTGTGCTGGTGACCGCCACTGTGTCCAGGGAGCCATTCAGGTGCATCAGGGTCTCATGAAAAGGCAGGTCCCTGGGCAAGGGGAGGTTTCTGCAGGATCTCCAGGGGTCTCCATTCTCTGCCACATCAACCACTTCTTCTATCACGTTCAGTCGGATATCGGCGAACAAGAGGTAAAGAGGGAGAAGTTGTGCAATCTCCCTCATGTCAGGCTGTGGGAAATGAAGAATCGGTGATTAGAAAAGAGTCACTAAGAGGTGATTTGAAACGAGGACCGGTCCCGGAAAGCATTAAACAGTACTATTTGAAACTGGAAGCTAAGCTCGGGTACGTATCTGTAATTTAGAAATACTTGAAATATAAGTAGCTGTGGAATAGGAGTGAAAATATAATAGCTCAGATTCACCAATCAAAAGGCAAATGGTAAGGGTTACCATTTAGCAGAGAGTTTTGGAGTAACGAATCAAAGTGTTCAGGACACCCATCCAGTGGCTGCAAATCCGTGTATTCTTTGAAGAGCTTTAACTGAAAAACAGAGTTGCTTTACCGTGCCAGAGTTATGAGATGTTGCCTTCTGCATTCACCTTTTTTTGGTCCCTCAATTCTTTTTTGGCTTCCTCAATCAATTTTCGGGTCTCTCAGTCCATTTTTGCTTTCCTCAATCCTTTTCTGGGTTCCTCAATCCATTTTTGGATTCCTCAATCCGTTTTTGGATTCCTCAATCCGTTTTTGATTCCTCAATCCATTTTCGGGCCCCTCAATCAATTTTTGGGTTCTTCAGCCCATTTTTGGGTTTGTCAATCTATTTTTGGTTCCCTCACACCATTTTGGGTTTCCTGAATACATTTTTGGTTTCCTCAATCCTATTTTGAGTTCCTCAAACTATTTCTGGGTTCCTCTATCCATTTTTGGGTTCCCCAAACCCTTTTTAGGTCCTTCAACCAATTTTCGGTGCCCTCAGACCGTTTTGGGGTTCCTCAATCCGTTTTTTAGTGCTCTCAGCCCATTTTTGCGTCCCTCAATTCTTTTGTGGCTTCCTCAGCCCGTTTTTGGTTTCCCTCAGCCCGTTTTTGGTTTCCCTCAGCCCGTTTTTGGTTTCCCTCAGCCCGTTTTTGGTTTCCCTCAGCCCGTTTTTGGTTTCCCTCAGCCCGTTTTTGGTTTCCCTCAGCCCGTTTTTGGTTTCCCTCAGCCCGTTTTTGGTTTCCCTCAGCCCGTTTTTGGTTTCCCTCAGCCCGTTTTTGGTTTCCCTCAGCCCGTTTTTGGTTTCCCTCAGCCCGTTTTTGGTTTCCCTCAGCCCGTTTTTGGTTTCCCTCAGCCCGTTTTTGGTTTCCCTCAGCCCGTTTTTGGTTTCCCTCAATCCACTTTTGAGTCCCTCAATCCGTTTTTGGGTCCCTCAATCCACTTTTGAGTTCCCGAATCCATTTTTGGTTTCCCCAATCCATTTTTCGTTCCCTCAGCCCTTTTTTGTGTTCCTCAATACATTTTTGGTTTCCCTAATCCATTTCTGGGTCTCTGAATCCATCTTTTGGTCCCTCAGTCCATCTTTTGGTCCCTCAGTCCATCTTTTGGTCCCTCAGTCCATCTTTTGGTCCCTCAATCCATTTTTGGCTTCCTCAGCCCGTTTTTGGCTTCCTCAATACAATTTCTGGGTCCCTCAGTCCGTTTCTGGGTCCCTCAGTCCGTTTCTGGGTCCCTCAGTCCGTTTCTGGGTCCCTCAGTCCGTTTCTGGGTCCCTCAGTCCGTTTCTGGGTCCCTCAGTCCGTTTCTGGGTCCCTCAATCTGTTTCTGGGTCCCTCAATCCCTTTTTGGATTCTTCAGCACATTTTTGGGTTCCTCAATCCATTTTTGGGCCCCTCCATCCATGTTTGGGTTCCTCAATACATTTTTTGTTTTCTCGGCCCATTTTTAGGTTCCACATTCCATTTTTGGTTTCCTCAATTCATTTTTTGGGTTCCCCAATGTATTTTTGGGTCCTTCAATCCATTTTTGGTGCCCTCAGACCACTTTTGGGTTCTTGAGCCCATTTTTGGGCTCCTCAATACGTTTTCGGTGCTCTCAGCCCATTTTTGGGTTCCTCAATCCATTTTTTGGTCCCTCGGCCCATTTTTGGGTTCATCTAACCATTTTTAGATTCCTCTATCCATTTTTGGGACCTTCAGCTAGTTTTTGGGTTCCACAATACATTTTTGATCCCTCAATCCATTTTTTGGTCACTCAATCTATTTTTGGGTTCCTCAATCCATTTTTGGATTCCTCAATCCATTTTTGGGCCTCTCAATCTGTTTCTGGATTCCTCAATCTATTTTTGGTTTCCTCAGTGATTTTTGGGTCCCTCAATCCATTTTTGGTGCTCTCAGTCCATTTTTGGATTATTCTATCCATTTTTGGGTTCCTTAATCCATGTTTGGCTCGTTGAATCCATTTTTGGGTTACACAATGCATTTTATGTTTCCTGTATCCATTTTTGGGTCCCTGAATCCGTTTTTGGGTCCCTGAATCCGTTTTTGGGTCCCTGAATCCGTTTTTGGGTCCCTGAATCCGTTTTTGGGTCCCTGAATCCGTTTTTGGGTCCCTGAATCCGTTTTTGGGTCCCTGAATCCGTTTTTGGGTCCCTCAATCCGTTTTTGGGTCCCTCAATCCATTTTTTGTTCCCTCGGCTCATTTTTGGTTTCATCTAACCATTTTTAGATTCCTCTATCCATTTTTGGGACCTTCAGCTAGTTTTTAAGTTCCTCAATACATTTTTGGGTCCCTCAATTCTTTTTTGGCGTCCTCAATCCATTTTCTGGTCTCTCAGTCAATTTTTGGTTTGCTCAATCCATTTCTGTGTTCCTCAATCCATTTTTGGTTTCCTCACTCCGTTTTTGTTTCCTCAATCCATTTTCGGGCCCCTCAATCCATTTTTGGGTTCTTCAGCCCATTTTGGGGTTCGTCAATCCATTTTTGGTTCCCTCACACCATTTTGGGTTTCCTGAATACATTTTTGGTTTCCTCCCTCCTATTTTGAGTTCCTCAAACCATTTCTGGGTTCCTCTATCCATTTTTGGTTTCCCCAATCCTTTTTTGGGTCCTTCAATCCATTTTTGGTGCCCTCAGACGACTTTTGGATGCCTCAGCCCGTTTTGGGTATCCTCAATCTGTTTTTAGAGCGCTCAGCCCATTTTTGGGTTCCTCTATCCATTTTTGGCTTCCTCAATCCATTTTTGGGTTCCCCAATCTATTTTTGGGTCCTTTAATCCATTTCTGGTGCCCTCAGACCACTTTTGGTTTCCTCAGACCATTTTTGGGCTCCTCAATACGTTTTCAGTGCTCTCAGCCCATTTTTGGTTTCCTCAATCCATTTTTGGTTCCCTCACACCATTTTTGTTCTCCTCAATACCTTTTTGGATTCCTCAATCCTATTTTGAGTTCCTCAAACCATTTTTGGATTCCTCTATCCACTTTTGGGTTCCCATGTCCTTTTTTGGGTCCTTCAATCCATTTTTGCTGCCCTCAGACCACTTTTGGTTCCTCAGCCCATTTTTGGTTTCCACAATCCGTTTTTGGGTCCCTCAATCCATTTTTGGGTTCCTCAATCCTTTTTTGAGTCCCTCAATTCCTTACAGGCTTCCTCAATCCATGTTTGGGTTCCTCAATCCATGTTTGGGTTCCTCAATCCATGTTTGGGTTCCTCAATCCATGTTTGGGTTCCTCAATCCATGTTTGGGTTCCTCAATCCATGTTTGGGTTCCTCAATCCATGTTTGGGTTCCTCAATCCATGTTTGGGTTCCTCAATCCATGTTTGGGTTCCTCAATCCATGTTTGGGTTCCTCAATCCATGTTTGGGTTCCTCAATCCACGTTTGGGTTCCTCAATCCACGTTTGGGTTCCTCAATCCACGTTTGGGTTCCTCAATCCACGTTTGGGTTCCTCAATCCATGTTTGGGTTCCTCAATCCATGTTTGGGTTCCTCAATCCATGTTTGGGTTCCTCAATCCATGTTTGGGTTCCTCAATCCATGTTTGCGTTCCCGAATCCATTTTTCGGTCCCTCAGCCCTTTTTTGTGTTCCTCAATACATTTTTGGTTTCCCGAATCCATTTTTGGTCCCTCAATCCATCTTTTGGTCCCTCAATACATTTTTTGGGTCTCTCAGTCCATTTTTGGTTTCCTCAATCCTTTTCTGGGTTCCTCAATGCATTTTCGGGCCCCTCAATGCATTTTCGGGCCCCTCAATGCATTTTTCGGGCCCCTCAATGCATTTTTCGGGCCCCTCAATGCATTTTTCGGGCCCCTCAATGCATTTTCGGGCCCCTCAATGCATTTTTTGGTCCCTCGGTCCATTTTTGGTTTCATCTAACCATTTTTAGATTCCTCTATCCATTTTCGGGCCCCTCAATCCATTTTTTGGTCCCTCGGTCCATTTTTGGTTTCATCTAACCATTTTTAGATTCCTCTATCCATTTTTGGGACTTTCAGCTAGTTTTTGGGTTCCTCAATACATTTTTGGGTCCCTCAATTCTTTTTTGGCTTCCTCAATCCGTTTTTGTTTCCTCTATCCATTTTCGGGCCCCTCTATCCATTTTCGGGCCCCTCTATCCATTTTCGGGCCCCTCTATCCATTTTTGGGTTCTTCAGCCCATTTTTGGGTTTGTCAATCTATTTTTGGTTCCCTCAAACCATTTTGGGTTTCCTGAATACATTTTTGGTTTCCTCAATCCTATTTTGAGTTCCTCAAACCATTTCTGGGTTCCTCTATCCATTTTCGGATTCCCCAATCCTTTTTTAGGTCCTTCAACCAATTTTCAGTGCCCTCAGACCACTTTTGGTTTCCTCAGACCGTTTTGAGGTTCCTCAATCCGTTTTTAGTGCTCTCAGCCCATTTTTGGTTCCTCAATCCATTTTTGGTTCCCTCACACCATTTTGGTTCTCCTCAATACCTTTTTGGGTTCCTCAATCCTATTTTGAGTTCCTCAAACCATTTTTGGATTCCTCTATCCACTTTTGGGTTCCCATGTCCTTTTTTGGGTCCTTCAATCCATGTTTGCTGCCCTCAGACCACTTTTGGTTCCTCAGCCCATTTTTGGTTTCCACAATCCGTTTTTGGGTCCCTCAATCCATTTTTGGGTTCCTCAATCCTTTTTTGAGTCCCTCAATTCCTTACAGGCTTCCTCAATCCATTTTCGGGTCCATCAATCCACTTTTGCGTTCTTCAGCCCATTTTGGGTTCCTCAATCCATTTTTGAGTTCCTGAATCCATTTTTGGTTTCCCCAATCCATTTTTCGGTCCCTCAGCCCTTTTTTGTGTTCCTCAATACATTTTTGGTTTCCCTAATCCATTTTTGGGTCTCTGAATCCATTTTTGGTCCCTCAATCCATCTTTTGGTCCCTCAATCCATTTTTGGGTCCCTCAATTCTTTTTTTGCTTCCTCAATACATTTTCTGGGTCTCTCAGTCCATTTTTGGCTTCCTCAATCCGTTTTTGTTTCCTCAATCCATTTTCTGGTCCCTCAATCCATTTTCGGGCCCCTCTATCCATTTTTGGGTTCTTCAGCCCATTTTTGGGTTTGTCAATCTATTTTTGGTTCCCTCACACCATTTTGGGTTTCCTGAATACATTTCTGGTTTCCTCAATCCTATTTTGAGTTCCTCAAACCATTTCTGGGTTCCTCTATCCATTTTCGGATTCCCCAATCCTTTTTTAGGTCCTTCAACCAATTTTCAGTGCCCTCAGACCACTTTTGGTTTCCTCAGACCGTTTTGGGGTTCCTCAATCCGTTTTTAGTGCTCTCAGCCCATTTTTGGGTTCCTCAATCCATTTTTGGACCCCTCAATCCATTTTTGGTTTCCTCAATCCGTTTCTGGGTTCCTCTATCCATTATTGGATTCCTCAATCCATTTTTGTTTCCTCAAACCATTTTCTGGTCCCTAAATCATTTTTGGGTCCTTCAGTCCATTTTTGGGTCCTTCAGTCCATTTTTGGGTCCTTCAGTCCATTTTTGGGTCCTTCAGTCCATTTTTGGGTCCTTCAGCCCATTTTTGGGTTCCTCTATCCACTTTTGGGTTCCCATGTCCTTTTTTGGGTCCTTCAATCCGTTTTTGGGTCCCTCAATTTATTACTGGCTTCCTCCATGCATGTTTGGGTTCCTCCATGCATGTTTGGGTTCCTCCATGCATGTTTGGGTTCCTCCATGCATGTTTGGGTTCCTCCATGCATGTTTGGGTTCCTCCATCCATTTTTTGTTTTCTCGGCCCATTTTTGGGTTCCACATTCCATTTTTGGTTTCCTCAATTCATTTTTGTGTTCCCCAATGTATTTTTGGGTCCTTCAATCCATTTTTGGTGCCCTGAGACCACTTTTGGGTTCTTCAGCCCATTTTTGGGCTCCTCAATACGTTTTCGGTGCTCTCAGCCCATTTTTGGGTTCCTAAATCCATTTTTGTGTCCCTCAATTCTTTTGTGGCTTCCTCAATCCATTTCTGGGTTCCTCTATCCATTTTAGGATTCCTCAATCCAATTTTGTTTCCTCAAACCATTTTCTGGTCCCTAATCCATTTTTGGGTTTCTCAATCCATTTTTGGGTCCCTCAATCCATTTTTGGGTCCCTCAATCCATTTTTGGGTCCATCAATCCATTTTTGGTGCCCTCAGACCTCTATTGGGTTCCTCAATACGTTTTCGGTGCTCTCAGCCCATTTTTGGGTTCCTCAATACATTTTTGTGTCCCTCAATTCTTTTGTGGCTTCCTCAATCCATTTCTGGGGTCCTCTATCCATTTTAGGATTCCTCAATCCAATTTTGTTTCCTCAAACCATTTTCTGGTCCCTAATCCATTTTTGGGTTTCTCAATCCATTTTTGGGTTCTTCAGACCATTTTTGGGTTCCTCAATCCATTTTGGGTTCCCTCACACCATTTTGGTTCTCCTCAATACCTTTTTGGGTTCCTCAATCCGTTTTTGGGTCCCTCAATCCGTTTTTGGGTCCCTCAATCCGTTTTTGGGTCCCTCAATCCGTTTTTGGGTCCCTCAATCCGTTTTTGGGTCCCTCAATCCGTTTTTGGGTCCCTCAATCCGTTTTTGGGTCCCTCAATTCATTACTGGCTTCCTCAATCCATTTTCGGTGCCATCAATCCATTTTTGGATTCTTCAGCACATTTTTGGGTTCCTCAATCCATGTTTGGGTTCCTCAATACATTTTTGGGCCCCTCCATCCATGTTTGGGTTCCTCAATACATTTTTTGTTTTCTCGGCCCATTTTTAGGTTCCACATTCCATTTTTGTTTCCTGAATACATTTTTTTGGGTTCCCCAATGTATTTTTGTGTCCTTCAATCCATTTTTGGTGCCCTCAGCCCATTTTTGGATTATTCTATCCATTTTTGGGTTCCTCAATCCATTTTTTGGTCCCTCGGCCCATTTTTGGGTTCATCTAACCATTTTTAGATTCCTCTATCCATTTTTGGGACCTTCAGCTAGTTTTTGGGTTCCACAATACATTTTTGATCCCTCAATCCATTTTTTGGTCACTCAATCTATTTTTGGGTTCCTCAATCCATTTTTGGATTCCTCAATCCATTTTTGGGCCTCTCAATCTGTTTCTGGATTCCTCAATCTATTTTTGGTTTCCTCAGTGATTTTTGGGTCCCTCAATCCATTTTTGGTGCTCTCAGTCCATTTTTGGATTATTCTATCCATTTTTGGGTTCCTCAATCCATGTTTGGCTCGTTGAATCCATTTTTGGGTTACACAATGCATTTTATGTTTCCTGAATCCGTTTTTGGGTCCCTGAATCCGTTTTTGGGTCCCTGAATCCGTTTTTGGGTCCCTGAATCCGTTTTTTGGGTCCCTGAATCCGTTTTTGGGTCCCTCAATCCGTTTTTTGGTCCCTCAATCCGTTTTTGGGTTCCTCAGCCCAATTTTGGGTTCCTCAGCCCAATTTTGGGTTCCTCAATCCATTTTTTGTTCCCTCGGCTCATTTTTTGGTTTCATCTAACCATTTTTAGATTCCTCTATCCATTTTTGGGACCTTCAGCTAGTTTTTGGGTTCCTCAATACATTTTTGGGTCCCTCAATTCTTTTTTGGCGGTCTCAATCCATTTTCTGGTCTCTCAGTCAATTTTTGGTTTGCTCAATCCATTTCTGTGTTCCTCAATCCATTTTTGGTTTCCTCACTCCGTTTTTTTTTCCTCAATCCATTTTCGGGTCCCTCAATCCATTTTCGGGTCCCTCAATCCATTTTCGGGCCCCTCAATCCATTTTTGGGTTCTTCAGCCCATTTTTGGGTTCGTCAATCCATTTTTGGTTCCCTCACACCATTTTGGGTTTCCTGAATACATTTTTGGTTTCCTCCTGCTATTTTGAGTTCCTCAAACCATTTCTGGGTTCCTCTATCCATTTTTGGTTTCCCCAATCCTTTTTTGGGTCCTTCAATCCATTTTTGGTGCCCTCAGACGACTTTTGGATGCCTCAGCCCGTTTTGGGTTTCCTCAATCTGTTTTTAGAGCGCTCAGCCCATTTTTGGATTCCTCTATCCATTTTTGGCTTCCTCAATCCATTTTTGGGTTCCCCAATCTATTTTTGGGTCCTTTAATCCATTTCTGGTGCCCTCAGACCACTTTTGGTTTCCTCAGACCATTTTTGGGCTCCTCAATACGTTTTCAGTGCTCTCAGCCCATTTTTGGTTTCCTCAATCCATTTTTGGTTCCCTCACACCATTTTTGTTCTCCTCAATACCTTTTTGGATTCCTCAATCCTATTTTGAGTTCCTCAAACCATTTTTGGATTCCTCTATCCACTTTTGGGTTCCCATGTCCTTTTTTGGGTCCTTCAATCCATTTTTGCTGCCCTCAGACCACTTTTGGTTCCTCAGCCCATTTTTGGTTTCCACAATCCGTTTTTGGGTCCCTCAATCCATGTTTGGGTTCCTCAATCCATGTTTGGGTTCCTCAATCCATGTTTGGGTTCCTCAATCCATGTTTGGGTTCCTCAATCCATGTTTGGGTTCCTCAATCCATTTTTGCGTTCCCGAATCCATTTTTCGGTCCCTCAGCCCTTTTTTGTGTTCCTCAATACATTTTTGGTTTCCCGAATCCATTTTTGGTCCCTCAATCCATCTTTTGGTCCCTCAATACATTTTTTGGGTCTCTCAGTCCATTTTTGGTTTCCTCAATCCTTTTCTGGGTTCCTCAATGCATTTTCGGGCCCCTCAATGCATTTTCGGGCCCCTCAATGCATTTTCGGGCCCCTCAATGCATTTTTCGGGCCCCTCAATGCATTTTCGGGCCCCTCAATGCATTTTCGGGCCCCTCAATGCATTTTCGGGCCCCTCAATGCATTTTTTGGTCCCTCGGTCCATTTTTGGTTTCATCTAACCATTTTTAGATTCCTCTATCCATTTTCGGGCCCCTCAATGCATTTTCGGGCCCCTCAATCCATTTTTTGGTCCCTCGGTCCATTTTTGGTTTCATCTAACCATTTTTAGATTCCTCTATCCATTTTTGGGACTTTCAGCTAGTTTTTGGGTTCCTCAATACATTTTTGGGTCCCTCAATTCTTTTTTGGCTTCCTCAATCCGTTTTTGTTTCCTCTATCCATTTTCGGGCCCCTCTATCCATTTTCGGGCCCCTCTATCCATTTTTGGGTTCTTCAGCCCATTTTTGGGTTTGTCAATCTATTTTTGGTTCCCTCAAACCATTTTGGGTTTCCTGAATACATTTTTGGTTTCCTCAATCCTATTTTGAGTTCCTCAAACCATTTCTGGGTTCCTCTATCCATTTTCGGATTCCCCAATCCTTTTTTAGGTCCTTCAACCAATTTTCAGTGCCCTCAGACCACTTTTGGTTTCCTCAGACCGTTTTGAGGTTCCTCAATCCGTTTTTAGTGCTCTCAGCCCATTTTTGGTTCCTCAATCCATTTTTGGTTCCCTCACACCATTTTGGTTCTCCTCAATACCTTTTTGGGTTCCTCAATCCTATTTTGAGTTCCTCAAACCATTTTTGGATTCCTCTATCCACTTTTGGGTTCCCATGTCCTTTTTTGGGTCCTTCAATCCATGTTTGCTGCCCTCAGACCACTTTTGGTTCCTCAGCCCATTTTTGGTTTCCACAATCCGTTTTTGGGTCCCTCAATCCATTTTTGGGTTCCTCAATCCTTTTTTGAGTCCCTCAATTCCTTACAGGCTTCCTCAATCCATTTTCGGGTCCATCAATCCACTTTTGCGTTCTTCAGCCCATTTTGGGTTCCTCAATCCATTTTTGAGTTCCTGAATCCATTTTTGGTTTCCCCAATCCATTTTTCGGTCCCTCAGCCCTTTTTTGTGTTCCTCAATACATTTTTGGTTTCCCTAATCCATTTTTGGGTCTCTGAATCCATTTTTGGTCCCTCAATCCATCTTTTGGTCCCTCAATCCATTTTTGGGTCCCTCAATTCTTTTTTTGCTTCCTCAATACATTTTCTGGGTCTCTCAGTCCATTTTTGGCTTCCTCAATCCGTTTTTGTTTCCTCAATCCATTTTCTGGTCCCTCAATCCATTTTCGGGCCCCTCTATCCATTTTTGGGTTCTTCAGCCCATTTTTGGGTTTGTCAATCTATTTTTGGTTCCCTCACACCATTTTGGGTTTCCTGAATACATTTCTGGTTTCCTCAATCCTATTTTGAGTTCCTCAAACCATTTCTGGGTTCCTCTATCCATTTTCGGATTCCCCAATCCTTTTTTAGGTCCTTCAACCAATTTTCAGTGCCCTCAGACCACTTTTGGTTTCCTCAGACCGTTTTGGGGTTCCTCAATCCGTTTTTAGTGCTCTCAGCCCATTTTTGGGTTCCTCAATCCATTTTTGGACCCCTCAATCCATTTTTGGTTTCCTCAATCCGTTTCTGGGTTCCTCTATCCATTATTGGATTCCTCAATCCATTTTTGTTTCCTCAAACCATTTTCTGGTCCCTAAATCATTTTTGGGTCCTTCAGTCCATTTTTGGGTCCTTCAGTCCATTTTTGGGTCCTTCAGTCCATTTTTGGGTCCTTCAGCCCATTTTTGGGTTCCTCTATCCACTTTTGGGTTCCCATGTCCTTTTTTGGGTCCTTCAATCCGTTTTTGGGTCCCTCAATTTATTACTGGCTTCCTCCATGCATGTTTGGGTTCCTCCATGCATGTTTGGGTTCCTCCATGCATGTTTGGGTTCCTCCATGCATGTTTGGGTTCCTCCATGCATGTTTGGGTTCCTCCATGCATGTTTGGGTTCCTCCATGCATGTTTGGGTTCCTCCATCCATTTTTTGTTTTCTCGGCCCATTTTTGGGTTCCACATTCCATTTTTGTTTTCCTCAATTCATTTTTGTGTTCCCCAATGTATTTTTGGGTCCTTCAATCCATTTTTGGTGCCCTGAGACCACTTTTGGGTTCTTCAGCCCATTTTTGGGCTCCTCAATACGTTTTCGGTGCTCTCAGCCCATTTTTGGGTTCCTAAATCCATTTTTGTGTCCCTCAATTCTTTTGTGGCTTCCTCAATCCATTTCTGGGTTCCTCTATCCATTTTAGGATTCCTCAATCCATTTTTGGGTCCATCAATCCATTTTTGGTGCCCTCAGACCTCTATTGGGTTCCTCAATACGTTTTCGGTGCTCTCAGCCCATTTTTGGGTTCCTCAATACATTTTTGTGTCCCTCAATTCTTTTGTGGCTTCCTCAATCAATTTCTGGGGTCCTCTATCCATTTTAGGATTCCTCAATCCAATTTTGTTTCCTCAAACCATTTTCTGGTCCCTAATCCATTTTTGGGTTTCTCAATCCATTTTTGGGTTCTTCAGACCATTTTTGGGTTCCTCAATCCATTTTGGGTTCCCTCACACCATTTTGGTTCTCCTCAATACCTTTTTGGGTTCCTCAATCCTATTTTGAGTTCCTCTATCCGTTTTTGGGTCCCTCTATCCGTTTTTGGGTCCCTCAATCCGTTTTTGGGTCCCTCAATCCGTTTTTGGGTCCCTCAATCCGTTTTTGGGTCCCTCAATCCGTTTTTGGGTCCCTCAATCCGTTTTTGGGTCCCTCAATCCGTTTTTGGGTCCCTCAATCCGTTTTTGGGTCCCTCAATTCATTACTGGCTTCCTCAATCCATTTTCGGTGCCATCAATCCATTTTTGGATTCTTCAGCACATTTTTGGGTTCCTCAATCCATGTTTGGGTTCCTCAATACATTTTTGGGCCCCTCCATCCATGTTTGGGTTCCTCAATACATTTTTTGTTTTCTCGGCCCATTTTTAGGTTCCACATTCCATTTTTGTTTCCTGAATACATTTTTTGGGTTCCCCAATGTATTTTTGTGTCCTTCAATCCATTTTTGGTGCCCTCAGCCCATTTTTGGATTATTCTATCCATTTTTGGGTTCCTCAATCCATTTTTTGGTCCCTCGGCCCATTTTTGGGTTCATCTAACCATTTTTAGATTCCTCTATCCATTTTTGGGACCTTCAGCTAGTTTTTGGGTTCCACAATACATTTTTGATCCCTCAATCCATTTTTTGGTCACTCAATCTATTTTTGGGTTCCTCAATCCATTTTTGGATTCCTCAATCCATTTTTGGGCCTCTCAATCTGTTTCTGGATTCCTCAATCTATTTTTGGTTTCCTCAGTGATTTTTGGGTCCCTCAATCCATTTTTGGTGCTCTCAGTCCATTTTTGGATTATTCTATCCATTTTTGGGTTCCTCAATCCATGTTTGGCTCGTTGAATCCATTTTTGGGTTACACAATGCATTTTATGTTTCCTGAATCCGTTTTTGGGTCCCTGAATCCGTTTTTGGGTCCCTGAATCCGTTTTTGGGTCCCTGAATCCGTTTTTGGGTCCCTGAATCCGTTTTTGGGTCCCTGAATCCGTTTTTGGGTCCCTGAATCCGTTTTTGGGTCCCTCAATCCGTTTTTTGGTCCCTCAATCCGTTTTTGGGTTCCTCAGCCCAATTTTGGGTTCCTCAATCCATTTTTTGTTCCCTCGGCTCATTTTTGGTTTCATCTAACCATTTTTAGATTCCTCTATCCATTTTTGGGACCTTCAGCTAGTTTTTGGGTTCCTCAATACATTTTTGGGTCCCTCAATTCTTTTTTGGCGTTCTCAATCCATTTTCTGGTCTCTCAGTCAATTTTTGGTTTGCTCAATCCATTTCTGTGTTCCTCAATCCATTTTTGGTTTCCTCACTCCGTTTTTTTTTCCTCAATCCATTTTCGGGTCCCTCAATCCATTTTCGGGTCCCTCAATCCATTTTCGGGCCCCTCAATCCATTTTTGGGTTCTTCAGCCCATTTTTGGGTTCGTCAATCCATTTTTGGTTCCCTCACACCATTTTGGGTTTCCTGAATACATTTTTGGTTTCCTCCCTGCTATTTTGAGTTCCTCAAACCATTTCTGGGTTCCTCTATCCATTTTTGGTTTCCCCAATCCTTTTTTGGGTCCTTCAATCCATTTTTGGTGCCCTCAGACGACTTTTGGATGCCTCAGCCCGTTTTGGGTTTCCTCAATCTGTTTTTAGAGCGCTCAGCCCATTTTTGGATTCCTCTATCCATTTTTGGCTTCCTCAATCCATTTTTGGGTTCCCCAATCTATTTTTGGGTCCTTTAATCCATTTCTGGTGCCCTCAGACCACTTTTGGTTTCCTCAGACCATTTTTGGGCTCCTCAATACGTTTTCAGTGCTCTCAGCCCATTTTTGGTTTCCTCAATCCATTTTTGGTTCCCTCACACCATTTTTGTTCTCCTCAATACCTTTTTGGATTCCTCAATCCTATTTTGAGTTCCTCAAACCATTTTTGGATTCCTCTATCCACTTTTGGGTTCCCATGTCCTTTTTTGGGTCCTTCAATCCATTTTTGCTGCCCTCAGACCACTTTTGGTTCCTCAGCCCATTTTTGGTTTCCACAATCCGTTTTTGGGTCCCTCAATCCATTTTTAGGTTCCTCAATCCTTTTTTGAGTCCCTCAATTCCTTACAGGCTTCCTCAATCCATTTTCGGGTCCATCAATCCATTTTTGCGTTCTTCAGCCCATTCTTGGGTTCCTCAATCCATGTTTGGGTTCCTCAATCTATTTGTGGATTCCTCAATCCATTTTTGCGTTCCTGAATCCATTTTTGATTTCCCCAATCCATTTTTCGGTCCCTCAGCCCTTTTTTGTGTTCCTCAATACATTTTTGGTTTCCCGAATCCATTTTTGGGTCTTTAAATCCATTTTTGGTCCCTCAATCCATCTTTTGGTCCCTCAATCCATTTTTGGGTTCCTCAGCCCATTTTTAGCTTCCTCAATACATTTTTTGGGTCTCTCAGTCCATTTTTGGTTTCCTCAATCCTTTTCTGGGTTCCTCAATGCATTTTCGGGCCCCTCAATGCATTTTCGGGCCCCTCAATGCATTTTCGGGCCCCTCAATGCATTTTTTGGTCCCTCGGTCCATTTTCGGGTTTCATCTAACCATTTTTAGATTCCTCTATCCATTTTTGGGACTTTCAGCTAGTTTTTGGGTTCCTCAATCCATTTTTGGGTCCCTCAATTCTTTTTTGGCTTCCTCAATCCATTTTCTGGGTCTCTCAGTCCATTTTTGGCTTCCTCAATCCGTTTTTGTTTCCTCAAACCATTTTCTGGTCCGTCAATCCATTTTCGGGCCCCTCTATCCATTTTTGGGTTCTTCAGCCCATTTTTGGGTTTGTCAATCTATTTTTCGTTCCCTCACACCATTTTGGGTTTCCTGAATACATTTTTGGTTTCCTCAATCCTATTTTGAGTTCCTCAAACCATTTCTGGGTTCCTCTATCCATTTTCGGATTCCCCAATCCTTTTTTAGGTCCTTCAACCAATTTTCAGTGCCCTCAGACCACTTTTGGTTTCCTCAGACCGTTTTGGGGTTCCTCAATCCGTTTTTAGTGCTCTCAGCCCATTTTTGGTTCCTCAATCCATTTTTGGTTCCTCAATCCATTTTGGTTCTCCTCAATACCTTTTTGGGTTCCTCAATCCTATTTTGAGTTCCTCAAACCATTTTTGGATTCCTCTATCCACTTTTGGGTTCCCATGTCCTTTTTTGGGTCCTTCAATCCATGTTTGCTGCCCTCAGACCACTTTTGGTTCCTCAGCCCATTTTTGGTTTCCACAATCCGGTTTTGGGTCCCTCAATCCATTTTCTGGTCCCTCAATCCATTTTCGGGCCCCTCAATCCATTTTTGGGTTCTTCAGCCCATTTTTGGGTTCGTCAATCCATTTTTGGTTCCCTCACACCATTTTGGGTTTCCTGAATACATTTTTGGTTTCCTCCCTGCTATTTTGAGTTCCTCAAACCATTTCTGGGTTCCTCTATCCATTTTTGGTTTCCCCAATCCTTTTTTGGGTCCTTCAATCCATTTTTGGTGCCCTCAGACGACTTTTGGATGCCTCAGCCCGTTTTGGGTATCCTCAATCTGTTTTTAGAGCACTCAGCCCATTTTTGGGTTCCTCTATCCATTTTTGGCTTCCTCAATCCATTTTTGGGTTCCCCAATCTATTTTTGGGTCCTTTAATCCATTTCTGGTGCCCTCAGACCACTTTTGGTTTCCTCAGACCATTTTTGGGCTCCTCAATACGTTTTCAGTGCTCTCAGCCCATTTTTGGTTTCCTCAATCCATTTTTGGTTCCCTCACACCATTTTGGTTCTCCTCAATACCTTTTTGGATTCCTCAATCCTATTTTGAGTTCCTCAAACCATTTTTGGATTCCTCTATCCACTTTTGGGTTCCCATGTCCTTTTTTGGGTCCTTCAATCCATTTTTGCTGCCCTCAGACCACTTTTGGTTCCTCAGCCCATTTTTGGTTTCCACAATCCGTTTTTGGGTCCCTCAATCCATTTTCGGGTCCATCAATCCATTTTTGCGTTCTTCAGCCCATTCTTGGGTTCCTCAATCCATGTTTGGGTTCCTCAATCTATTTGTGGATTCCTCAATCCATTTTTGCGTTCCTGAATCCATTTTTGATTTCCCCAATCCATTTTTCGGTCCCTCAGCCCTTTTTTGTGTTCCTCAATACATTTTTGGTTTCCCGAATCCAATTTTGGGTCTTTAAATCCATTTTTGGTCCCTCAATCCATCTTTTGGTCCCTCAATCCATTTTTGGGTTCCTCAGCCCATTTTTAGCTTCCTCAATACATTTTTTGGGTCTCTCAGTCCATTTTTGGTTTCCTCAATCCTTTTCTGGGTTCCTCAATGCATTTTCGGGCCCCTCAATGCATTTTCGGGCCCCTCAATGCATTTTCGGGCCCCTCAATGCATTTTCGGGCCCCTCAATGCATTTTCGGGCCCCTCAATGCATTTTCGGGCCCCTCAATGCATTTTCGGGCCCCTCAATGCATTTTCGGGCCCCTCAATGCATTTTCGGGCCCCTCAATCCATTTTCGGGCTCCTCAATCCATTTTTTGGTCCCTCGGTCCATTTTTGGTTTCATCTAACCATTTTTAGATTCCTCTATCCATTTTTGGGACTTTCAGCTAGTTTTTGGGTTCCTCAATACATTTTTGGGTCCCTCAATTCTTTTTTGGCTTCCTCAATCCATTTTCTGGGTCTCTCAGTCCATTTTTGGCTTCCTCAATCCGTTTTTGTTTCCTCAAACCATTTTCTGGTCCCTCAATCCATTTTCGGGCCCCTCTATCCATTTTTGGGTTCTTCAGCCCATTTTTGGGTTTGTCAATCTATTTTTCGTTCCCTCACACCATTTTGGGTTTCCTGAATACATTTTTGGTTTCCTCAATCCTATTTTGAGTTCCTCAAACCATTTCTGCGTTCCTCTATCCATTTTCGGATTCCCCAATCCTTTTTTAGGTCCTTCAACCAATTTTCAGTGCCCTCAGACCACTTTTGGTTTCCTCAGACCGTTTTGGGGTTCCTCAATCCGTTTTTAGTGCTCTCAGCCCATTTTTGGTTCCTCAATCCATTTTTGGTTCCCTCACACCATTTTGGTTCTCCTCAATACCTTTTTGGGTTCCTCAATCCTATTTTGAGTTCCTCAAACCATTTTTGGATTCCTCTATCCACTTTTGGATTCCCATGTCCTTTTTGGGGTCCTTCAATCCATGTTTGCTGCCCTCAGACCACTTTTGGTTCCTCAGCCCATTTTTGGTTTCCACAATCCGTTTTTGGGTCCCTCAATCCATTTTTGGGTTCCTCAATCCTTTTTTGAGTCCCTCAATTCCTTACAGGCTTCCTCAATCCATTTTCGGGTCCATCAATCCACTTTTGCGTTCTTCAGCCCATTTTGGGTTCCTCAATCCATTTTTGAGTTCCTGAATCCATTTTTGGTTTCCCCAATCCATTTTTCGGTCCCTCAGCCCTTTTTTGTGTTCCTCAATACATTTTTGGTTTCCCTAATCCATTTTTGGGTCTCTGAATCCATTTTTGGTCCCTCAATCCATCTTTTGGTCCCTCAATCCATTTTTGGGTTCCTCAGCCCATTTTTGGCTTCCTCAATCCATTTTCTGGGTCTCTCAGTCCATTTTTGGTTTCCTCAATCCTTTTCTGGGTTCCTCAATCCATTTTTGGATTCCTCAATCCGTTTTTGTTTCCTCAAACCATTTTCTGGTCCCTCAATCCATTTTCGGGCCCCTCAATCCTTTTTTGGTTTCCTCAGCCCATTTTTGGGTTCTTCAATCCATTTTCTGGGTCTCTCAGTCCATTTTTGGCTTCCTCAATCCGTTTTTGTTTCCTCAATCCATTTTCTGGTCCCTCTATCCATTTTCGGGCCCCTCTATCCATTTTTGGGTTCTTCAGCCCATTTTTGGGTTCGTCAATCCATTTTTCGTTCCCTCACACCATTTTGGGTTTCCTGAATACATTTTTGGTTTCCTCCCTCCTATTTTGAGTTCCTCAAACCATTTCTGGGTTCCTCTATCCATTTTCAGATTCCCCAATCCTTCTTTAGGTCCTTCAACGAATTTTCGGTGCCCTCAGACCACTTTTGGTTTCCTCAGACCGTTTTGGGGTTCCTCAATCCGTTTTTAGTGCTCTCAGCCCATTTTTGGGTTCCTCAATCCATTTTTGGACCCCTCAATCCATTTTTGGTTTCCTCAATCCGTTTCTGGGTTCCTCTATCCATTTTTGGATTCCTCAATCCATTTTTGTTTCCTCAAACCATTTTCTGGTCCCTAAATCATTTTCTGGTCCCTAAATCATTTTTGGGTCCTTCAGTCCATTTTTGGGTCCTTCAGTCCATTTTTGGGTCCTTCAGTCCATTTTTGGGTCCTTCAGTCCATTTTTGGGTCCTTCAGTCCATTTTTGGGTCCTTCAGTCCATTTTTGGGTTCCTCTATCCACTTTTGGGTTCCCATGTCCTTTTTTGGGTCCTTCAATCCGTTTTTGGGTCCCTCAATTCATTACTGGCTTCCTCAATGCATGTTTGGGTTCCTCAATGCATGTTTGGGTTCCTCAATGCATGTTTGGGTTCCTCAATGCATGTTTGGGTTCCTCAATACATTTTTTGTTTTCTCGGCCCATTTTTGGGTTCCACATTCCATTTTTGGTTTCCTCAATTCATTTTTGTGTTCCCCAATGTATTTTTGGGTCCTTCAATCCATTTTTGGTGCCCTCAGACCACTTTTGGGTTCTTCAGCCCATTTTTGGGCTCCTCAATACGTTTTCGGTGCTCTCAGCCCATTTTTGGGTTCCTAAATCCATTTTTGTGTCCCTCAATTCTTTTGTGGCTTCCTCAATCCATTTCTGGGTTCCTCTATCCATTTTAGGATTCCTCAATCCAATTTTGTTTCCTCAAACCATTTTCTGGTCCCTAATCCATTTTTGGGTTTCTCAATGCATCTTTGGGTCCCTCAATCCATTTTTGGGTCCATCAATCCATTTTTGGTGCCCTCAGACCTCTATTGGGTTCCTCAATACGTTTTCGGTGCTCTCAGCCCATTTTTGGGTTCCTCAATACATTTTTGTGTCCCTCAATTCTTTTGTGGCTTCCTCAATCCATTTCTGGGGTCCTCTATCCATTTTAGGATTCCTCAATCCAATTTTGTTTCCTCAAACCATTTTCTGGTCCCTAATCCATTTTTGGGTTTCTCAATCCATTTTTGGGTTCTTCAGACCATTTTTGGGTTCCTCAATCCATTTTGGGTTCCCTCACACCATTTTGGTTCTCCTCAATACCTTTTTGGGTTCCTCAATCCTATTTTGAGTTCCTCAAACCATTTTTGGGTCCCTCAATCCGTTTTTGGGTCCCTCAATCCGTTTTTGGGTCCCTCAATCCGTTTTTGGGTCCCTCAATCCGTTTTTGGGTCCCTCAATCCGTTTTTGGGTCCCTCAATCCGTTTTTGGGTCCCTCAATCCGTTTTTGGGTCCCTCAATTCATTACTGGCTTCCTCAATCCATTTTCGGTGCCATCAATCCATTTTTGGATTCTTCAGCACATTTTTGGGTTCCTCAATCCATGTTTGGGTTTCTCAATCCATGTTTGGGTTTCTCAATCCATGTTTGGGTTTCTCAATCCATGTTTGGGTTCCTCAATCCATTTCTGGGTTCCTCAATACATTTTTTGTTTTCTCGGCACATTTTTAGGTTCCACATTCCATTTTTGGTTTCCTCAATACATTTTTTGGGTTCCCCAATGTATTTTTGTGTCCTTCAATCTATTTTTGGTGCCCTCAGCCCATTTTTGGATTCTTCTATCCATTTTTGGGTTCCTCAATCCATGTTTGGCTCGTTGAATCCATTTTTGGGTTACACAATGCATTTTATGTTTCCTGTATCCATTTTTGGGTCAATCCATTTTTGGGTCCCTGAATCCGTTTTTGGGTCCCTGAATCCATTTTTGGGTCCCTCAATCCGTTTTTGGGTTCCTCAGCCCAATTTTGGGTTCCTCAATCCATTTTTTGTTCCCTCGGCTCATTTTTGGTTTCATCTAACCATTTTTAGATTCCTCTATCCATTTTTGGGACCTTCAGCTCGTTTTTGGGTTCCTCAATACATTTTTGGGTCCCTCAATTCTTTTTTGGCGTTCTCAATCCATTTTCTGGTCTCTCAGTCAATTTTTGGTTTGCTCAATCCATTTCTGTGTTCCTCAATCCATTTTTGGTTTCCTCACTCCGTTTTTTTTTCCTCAATCCATTTTCTGGTCCCTCAATCCATTTTCTGGTCCCTCAATCCATTTTCTGGTCCCTCAATCCATTTTCGGGCCCCTCAATCCATTTTTGGGTTCGTCAATCCATTTTTGGTTCCCTCACACCATTTTGGGTTTCCTGAATACATTTTTGGTTTCCTCCCTGCTATTTTGAGTTCCTCAAACCATTTCTGGGTTCCTCTATCCATTTTTGGTTTCCCCAATCCTTTTTTGGGTCCTTCAATCCATTTTTGGTGCCCTCAGACGACTTTTGGATGCCTCAGCCCGTTTTGGGTATCCTCAATCTGTTTTTAGAGCGCTCAGCCCATTTTTGGATTCCTCTATCCATTTTTGGCTTCCTCAATCCATTTTTGGGTTCCCCAATCTATTTTTGGGTCCTTTAATCCATTTCTGGTGCCCTCAGACCACTTTTGGTTTCCTCAGACCATTTTTGGGCTCCTCAATACGTTTTCAGTGCTCTCAGCCCATTTTTGGTTTCCTCAATCCATTTTTGGTTCCCTCACACCATTTTGGTTCTCCTCAATACCTTTTTGGATTCCTCAATCCTATTTTGAGTTCCTCAAACCATTTTTGGATTCCTCTATCCACTTTTGGGTTCCCATGTCCTTTTTTGGGTCCTTCAATCCATTTTTGCTGCCCTCAGACCACTTTTGGTTCCTCAGCCCATTTTTGGTTTCCACAATCCGTTTTTGGGTCCCTCAATCCATTTTTGGGTTCCTCAATCCTTTTTTGAGTCCCTCAATTCCTTACAGGCTTCCTCAATCCATTTTCGGGTCCATCAATCCATTTTTGCGTTCTTCAGCCCATTCTTGGGTTCCTCAATCCATGTTTGGGTTCCTCAATCTATTTGTGGATTCCTCAATCCATTTTTGCGTTCCTGAATCCATTTTTGATTTCCCCAATCCATTTTTCGGTCCCTCAGCCCTTTTTTGTGTTCCTCAATACATTTTTGGTTTCCCGAATCCATTTTTGGGTCTTTAAATCCATTTTTGGGTCTTTAAATCCATTTTTGGGTCTTTAAATCCATTTTTGGTCCCTCAATCCATCTTTTGGTCCCTCAATCCATTTTTGGGTTCCTCAGCCCATTTTTGGCTTCCTCAATCCATTTTCTGGGTCTCTCAGTCCATTTTTGGTTTCCTCAATCCTTTTCTGGGTTCCTCAATCCATTTTTGGATTCCTCAATCCGTTTTTGTTTCCTCAAACCATTTTCTGGTCCCTCAATCCATTTTCGGGCCCCTCAATCCTTTTTTGGTTTCCTCAGCCCATTTTTGGGTTCTTCAATCCATTTTCTGGGTCTCTCAGTCCATTTTTGGCTTCCTCAATCCGTTTTTGTTTCCTCAATCCATTTTCTGGTCCCTCTATCCATTTTCGGGCCCCTCTATCCATTTTTGGGTTCTTCAGCCCATTTTTGGGTTCGTCAATCCATTTTTCGTTCCCTCACACCATTTTGGGTTTCCTGAATACATTTTTGGTTTCCTCAATCCTATTTTGAGTTCCTCAAACCATTTCTGGGTTCCTCTATCCATTTTCAGATTCCCCAATCCTTCTTTAGGTCCTTCAACGAATTTTCGGTGCCCTCAGACCACTTTTGGTTTCCTCAGACCGTTTTGGGGTTCCTCAATCCGTTTTTAGTGCTCTCAGCCCATTTTTGGGTTCCTCAATCCATTTTTGGACCCCCATCCATTTTTGGTTTCCTCAATCCGTTTCTGGGTTCCTCTATCCATTTTTGGATTCCTCAATCCATTTTTGTTTCCTCAAACCATTTTCTGGTCCCTAAATCATTTTTGGGTCCTTCAGTCCATTTTTGGGTCCTTCAGTCCATTTTTGGGTCCTTCAGTCCATTTTTGGGTCCTTCAGCCCATTTTTGGGTTCCTCTATCCACTTTTGGGTTCCCATGTCCTTTTTTGGGTCCTTCAATCCGTTTTTGGGTCCTTCAATCCGTTTTTGGGTCCTTCAATCCGTTTTTGGGTCCCTCAATTCATTACTGGCTTCCTCAATGCATGTTTGGGTTCCTCAATGCATGTTTGGGTTCCTCAATGCATGTTTGGGTTCCTCAATGCATGTTTGGGTTCCTCAATGCATGTTTGGGTTCCTCCATGCATGTTTGGGTTCCTCAATACATTTTTTGTTTTCTCGGCCCATTTTTGGGTTCCACATTCCATTTTTGGTTTCCTCAATTCATTTTTGTGTTCCCCAATGTATTTTTGGGTCCTTCAATCCATTTTTGGTGCCCTCAGACCACTTTTGGGTTCTTCAGCCCATTTTTGGGCTCCTCAATACGTTTTCGGTGCTCTCAGCCCATTTTTGGGTTCCTAAATCCATTTTTGTGTCCCTCAATTCTTTTGTGGCTTCCTCAATCCATTTCTGGGTTCCTCTATCCATTTTAGGATTCCTCAATCCAATTTTGTTTCCTCAAACCATTTTCTGGTCCCTAATCCATTTTTGGGTTTCTCAATGCATCTTTGGGTCCCTCAATCCATTTTTGGGTCCATCAATCCATTTTTGGTGCCCTCAGACCTCTATTGGGTTCTTCAATACGTTTTCGGTGCTCTCAGCCCATTTTTGGGTTCCTCAATACATTTTTGTGTCCCTCAATTCTTTTGTGGCTTCCTCAATCCATTTCTGGGGTCCTCTATCCATTTTAGGATTCCTCAATCCAATTTTGTTTCCTCAAACCATTTTCTGGTCCCTAATCCATTTTTGGGTTTCTCAATCCATTTTTGGGTTCTTCAGACCATTTTTGGGTTCCTCAATCCATTTTGGGTTCCCTCACACCATTTTGGTTCTCCTCAAACCATTTTTGGGTCCCTCAAACCATTTTTGGGTCCCTCAATCCGTTTTTGGGTCCCTCAATCCGTTTTTGGGTCCCTCAATCCGTTTTTGGGTCCCTCAATCCGTTTTTGGGTCCCTCAATCCGTTTTTGGGTCCCTCAATCCGTTTTTGGGTCCCTCAATCCGTTTTTGGGTCCCTCAATCCTTTTCGGTGCCATCAATCCATTTTTGGATTCTTCAGCACTTTTTTGGGTTCCTCAATCCATGTTTGGGTTCCTCAATCCATTTCTGGGTTCCTCAATCCATTTCTGGGTTCCTCAATACATTTTTGGGTTCCTCAATACATTTTTTGTTTTCTCGGCCCATTTTTAGGTTCCACATTCCATTTTTGGTTTCCTCAATACATTTTTTGGGTTCCCCAATGTATTTTTGTGTCCTTCAATCCATTTTTGGTGCCCTCAGCCCATTTTTGGATTATTCTATCCATTTTTGGGTTCCTCAATCCATTTTTTGGTCCCTCGGCCCATTTTTGGGTTCATCTAACCATTTTTAGATTCCTCTATCCATTTTTGGGACCTTCAGCTAGTTTTTGGGTTCCACAATACATTTTTGATCCCTCAATCCATTTTTTGGTCACTCAATCTATTTTTGGGTTCCTCAATCCATTTTTGGATTCCTCAATCCATTTTTGGGCCTCTCAATCTGTTTCTGGATTCCTCAATCTATTTTTGGTTTCCTCAGAGATTTTTGGGTCCCTCAATCCATTTTTGGTGCTCTCAGTCCATTTTTGGATTATTCTATCCATTTTTGGGTTCCTCAATCCATGTTTGGCTCGTTGAATCCATTTTTGGGTTACACAATGCATTTTATGTTTCCTGTATCCATTTTTGGGTCCCTGAATCCGTTTTTGGGTCCCTGAATCCGTTTTTGGGTCCCTGAATCCATTTTTGGGTCCCTGAATCCATTTTTGGGTCCCTCAATCCGTTTTTGGGTCCCTCAATCCGTTTTTGGGTCCCTCAATCCGTTTTTGGGTCCCTCAATCCGTTTTTGGGTCCCTCAATCCGTTTTTGGGTCCCTCAATCCATTTTTTGTTCCCTCGGCTCATTTTTGGTTTCATCTAACCATTTTTAGATTCCTCTATCCATTTTTGGGACCTTCAGCTAGTTTTTGGGTTCCTCAATACATTTTTGGGTCCCTCAATTCTTTTTTGGCGTCCTCAATCCATTTTCTGGTCTCTCAGTCAATTTTTGGTTTGCTCAATCCATTTCTGTGTTCCTCAATCCATTTTTGGTTTCCTCACTCCGTTTTTGTTTCCTCAATCCATTTTCGGGCCCCTCAATCCATTTTTGGGTTCTTCAGCCCATTTTTGGGTTCGTCAATCCATTTTTGGTTCCCTCACACCATTTTGGGTTTCCTGAATACATTTTTGGTTTCCTCCCTCCTATTTTGAGTTCCTCAAACCATTTCTGGGTTCCTCTATCCATTTTTGGTTTCCCCAATCCTTTTTTGGGTCCTTCAATCCATTTTTGGTGCCCTCAGACGACTTTTGGATGCCTCAGCCCGTTTTGGGTATCCTCAATCTGTTTTTAGAGCGCTCAGCCCATTTTTGGGTTCCTCTATCCATTTTTGGCTTCCTCAATCCATTTTTGGGTTCCCCAATCTATTTTTGGGTCCTTTAATCCATTTCTGGTGCCCTCAGACCACTTTTGGTTTCCTCAGACCATTTTTGGGCTCCTCAATACGTTTTCGGTGCTCTCAGCCCATTTTTGGGTTCCTCAATCCATTTTTGGTTCCCTCACACCATTTTGGTTCTCCTCAATACCTTTTTGGGTTCCTCAATCCTATTTTGAGTTCCTCAAACCATTTTTGGGTTCCTCTATCCACTTTTGGGTTCCCATGTGCTTTTTTTGGGTCCTTCAATCCATTTTTGCTGCCCTCAGACCACTTTTGGTTCCTCAGCCCATTTTTGGTTTCCACAATCCGTTTTTGGGTCCCTCAATCCATTTTTGGGTTCCTCAATCCTTTTTTGAGTCCCTCAATTCCTTACAGGCTTCCTCAATCCATTTTCTGGTCCATCAATCCACTTTTGCGTTCTTCAGCCCATTCTTGGTTTCCTCAATCCATTTTTGAGTTCCTGAATCCATTTTTGGTTTCCCCAATCCATTTTTCGGTCCCTCAGCCCTTTTTTGTGTTCCTCAATACATTTTTGGTTTCCCTAATCCATTTTTGGGTCTCTGAATCCATTTTTGGTCCCTCAATCCATCTTTTGGTCCCTCAATCCATTTTTGGGTTCCTCAATCCGTTTTTGTTTCCTCAATCCATTTTCTGGTCCCTCAATCCATTTTTGGGTTCCTCAGCCCATTTTTGGGTTCCTCAGCCCATTTTTGGTTTCCTCAGCCCATTTTTGGTTTCCTCAGCCCATTTTTGGGTTCTTCAATCCATTTTCTGGGTCTCTCAGTCCATTTTTGGCTTCCTCAATCCGTTTTTGTTTCCTCAATCCATTTTCTGGTCCCTCTATCCATTTTCGGGCCCCTCTATCCATTTTTGGGTTCTTCAGCCCATTTTTGGGTTCGTCAATCCATTTTTCGTTCCCTCACACCATTTTGGGTTTCCTGAATACATTTTTGGTTTCCTCCCTCCTATTTTGAGTTCCTCAAACCATTTCTGGGTTCCTCTATCCATTTTCAGATTCCCCAATCCTTCTTTAGGTCCTTCAACGAATTTTCGGTGCCCTCAGACCACTTTTGGTTTCCTCAGACCGTTTTGGGGTTCCTCAACCCGTTTTTAGTGCTCTCAGCCCATTTTTGGGTTCCTCAATCCATTTTTGGACCCCTCAATCCATTTTTGGTTTCCTCAATCCGTTTCTGGGTTCCTCTATCCATTTTTGGATTCCTCAATCCATTTTTGTTTCCTCAAACCATTTTCTGGTCACTAAATCATTTTTGGGTCCTTCAGTCCATTTTTGGGTCCTTCAGTCCATTTTTGGGTCCTTCAGTCCATTTTTGGGTCCTTCAGCCCATTTTTGGGTTCCTCTATCCACTTTTGGGTTCCCATGTCCTTTTTTCGGTCCTTCAATCCGTTTTTGGGTCCCTCAATTCATTACTGGCTTCCTCAATCCATGTTTGGGTTCCTCAATCCATGTTTGGGTTCCTCCATGCATGTTTGGGTTCCTCAATACATTTTTTGTTTTCTCGGCCCATTTTTGGGTTCCACATTCCATTTTTGGTTTCCTCAATTCATTTTTGTGTTCCCCAATGTATTTTTGGGTCCTTCAATCCATTTTTGGTGCCCTCAGACCACTTTTGGGTTCTTCAGCCCATTTTTGGGCTCCTCAATACGTTTTCGGTGCTCTCAGCCCATTTTTGGGTTCCTAAATCCATTTTTGTGTCCCTCAATTCTTTTGTGGCTTCCTCAATCCATTTCTGGGTTCCTCTATCCATTTTAGGATTCCTCAATCCAATTTTGTTTCCTCAAACCATTTTCTGGTCCCTAATCCATTTTTGGGTTTCTCAATGCATCTTTGGGTCCCTCAATCCATTTTTGGGTCCATCAATCCATTTTTGGTGCCCTCAGACCTCTATTGGGCTCCTCAATACGTTTTCGGTGCTCTCAGCCCATTTTTGGGTTCCTCAATACATTTTTGTGTCCCTCAATTCTTTTGTGGCTTCCTCAATCCATTTCTGGGGTCCTCTATCCATTTTAGGATTCCTCAATCCAATTTTGTTTCCTCAAACCATTTTCTGGTCCCTAATCCATTTTTGGGTTTCTCAATCCATTTTTGGGTTCTTCAGACCATTTTTGGGTTCCTCAATCCATTTTGGGTTCCCTCACACCATTTTGGTTCTCCTCAATACCTTTTTGGGTTCCTCAATCCTATTTTGAGTTCCTGAAACCATTTTTGGGTTCCTCTATCCACTTTTGGGTTCCCATGTCCTTTTTGGGTCCCTCAATCCGTTTTTGGGTCCCTCAATCCGTTTTTGGGTCCCTCAATCCGTTTTTGGGTCCCTCAATCCATTTTTGGGTCCCTCAATTCATTACTGGCTTCCTCAATCCATTTTCGGTGCCATCAATCCATTTTTGGATTCTTCAGCACATTTTTGGGTTCCTCAATCCATGTTTGGGTTCCTCAATCCATTTCTGGGTTCCTCAATACATTTTTGGGTCCCTCCATCCATGTTTGGGTTCCTCAATACATTTTTTGTTTTCTCGGCCCATTTTTAGGTTCCACATTCCATTTTTGGTTTCCTCAATACATTTTTTGGGTTCCCCAATGTATTTTTGTGTCCTTCAATCCATTTTTGGTGCCCTCAGCCCATTTTTGGATTATTCTATCCATTTTTGGGTTCCTCAATCCATTTTTTGGTCCCTAGGCCCATTTTTGGGTTCATCTAACCATTTTTAGATTCCTCTATCCATTTTTGGGACCTTCAGCTAGTTTTTGGGTTCCACAATACATTTTTGATCCCTCAATCCATTTTTTGGTCACTCAATCTATTTTTGGGTTCCTCAATCCATTTTTGGATTCGTCAATCCAATTTTGGGCCTCTCAATCTGTTTCTGGATTTCTCAATCTATTTTTGGGTTCCTCAGTGATTTTTGGGTCCCTCAATCCATTTTTGGTGCTCTCAGCCCATTCTTGGATTCTTCTATCCATTTTTGGGTTCCTCAATCCATGTTTGGCTCGTTGAATCCATTTTTGGGTTACACAATGCATTTTATGTTTCCTGTATCCATTTTTGGGTCAATACGTTTTTGGGTCCCTGAATCCGTTTTTGGGTCCCTCAATCCGTTTTTGGGTCCCTCAATCCGTTTTTGGGTCCCTCAATCCGTTTTTGGGTCCCTCAATCCGTTTTTGGGTCCCTCAATCCGTTTTTGGGTCCCTCGACTCATTTTTGGTTTCATCTAACCATTTTTAGATTCCTCTATCCATTTTTGGGACCTTCAGCTAGTTTTTGGGTTCCTCAATACATTTTTGGGTCCCTCAATTCTTTTTTGGCGTCCTCAATCCATTTTCTGGTCTCTCAGTCAATTTTTGGTTTGCTCAATCCATTTCTGTGTTCCTCAATCCATTTTTGGTTTCCTCACTCCGTTTTTGTTTCCTCAAACCATTTTCTGGTCCCTCAATCCATTTTCGAGCCCCTCAATCCATTTTTGGGTACTTCAGCCCATTTTTGGGTTCGTCAATCCATTTTTGGTTCCCTCACACCATTTTGGGTTTCCTGAATACATTTTTGGTTTCCTCCCTCCTATTTTGAGTTCCTCAAACCATTTCTGGGTTCCTCTATCCATTTTTGGTTTCCCCAATCCTTTTTTGGGTCCTTCAATCCTTTTTTGGTGCCCTCAGACGACTTTTGGATTCCTCAGCCCGTTTTGGGTTTCCTCAATCTGTTTTTAGAGCTCTCAGCCCATTTTTGTGTTCCTCTATCCATTTTTGGCTTCCTCAATCCATTTTTGGGTTCCCCAATCTATTTTTGGGTCCTTCAATCCATTTCTGGTGCCCTCAGACCACTTTTGGTTTCCTCAGACCATTTTTGGGCTCCTCAATACGTTTTCCGTGCTCTCAGCCCATTTTTGGTTTCCCCAATCCATTTTTGGTTCCCTCACACCATTTTTGTTCTCCTCAATACCTTTTTGGATTCCTCAATCCTATTTTGAGTTCCTCAAACCATTTTTGGATTCCTCTATCCACTTTTGGGTTCCCATGTCCTTTTTTGGGTTCTTCAATCCATTTTTGCTGCCCTCAGCCCATTTTTGGTTTCCACAATCCGTTTTTGGGTCCCTCAATCCATTTTTGGGTTCCTCAATCCTTTTTTGAGTCCCTCAATTCCTTACAGGCTTCCTCAATCCATTTTCGGGTCCATCAATCCACTTTTGCGTTCTTCAGCCCATTCTTGGGTTCCTCGATCCATGTTTGGGTTCCTCAATCTATTTGTGGATTCCTCAATCCAGTTTTGAGTTCCTGAATCCATTTTTGATTTCCCCAATCCATTTTTGGGTCCCTCAGCCCTTTTTTTGTGTTCCTCAATACATTTTTGGTTTCCCGAATCCATTTTTGGGTCTCTGAATCCATTTTTGGTCCCTCAATCCATTTTTGGGTTCCTCAGCCCATTTTTGGCTTCCTCAATACATTTTCTGGGTCTCTCAGTCCATTTTTGGTTTCCTCAATCCTTTTCTGGGTTCCTCAATCCATTTTTGGGTTCCTCAATCCGTTTTTGTTTCCTCAATCCATTTTCGGGCCCCTCAATCCATTTTCGGGCCCCTCAATCCATTTTCGGGCCCCTCAATCCATTTTTGGGTTCCTCAATCCTTTTTTGAGTCCCTCAATTCCTTACAGGCTTCCTCAATCCATTTTCTGGTCCATCAATCCACTTTTGCGTTCTTCAGCCCATTCTTGGGTTCCTCGATCCATGTTTGGGTTCCTCAATCTATTTGTGGATTCCTCAATCCATTTTTGAGTTCCTGAATCCATATTTGATTTCCCCAATCCATTTTTCGGTCTCTCAGCCCTTTTTTGTGTTCCTCAATACATTTTTGGTTTCCCGAATCCATTTTTGGGTCTCTGAATCCATTTTTGGTCCCTCAATCCATCTTTTGGTCCCTCAATCCATTTTTGGGTTCCTCAGCCCATTTTTGGCTTCCTCAATACATTTTCTGGGTCTCTCAATCTATTTCTGGGTTCCTCAATCTATTTCTGGGTTCCTCAATCTATTTCTGGGTTCCTCAATCTATTTTTGGGTTCCTCAATCTATTTTTGGGTTCCTCAATCCGTTTTTGTTTCCTCAATCCATTTTCGGGCCCCTCAATCCATTTTCGGGCCCCTCAATCCATTTTCGGGCCCCTCAATCCATTTTTGGGTTCCTCAGCCCATTTTTGGGTTCCTCAGCCCATTTTTGGGTCCCTCGGTCCATTTTTGGTTTCATCTAACCATTTTTAGATTCCTCTATCCATTTTTGGGACTTTCAGCTAGTTTTTGGGTTCCTCAATACATTTTTGGGTCCCTCAATTCTTTTTTGGCTTCCTCAATCCATTTTCTGGGTCTCTCAGTCCATTTTTGGCTTCCTCAATCCATTTTTGTTTCCTCAAACCATTTTCTGGTCCCTCAATCCATTTTCGGGCCCCTCTATCCATTTTTGGGTTCTTCAGCCCATTTTTGGGTTTGTCAATCTATTTTTGGTTCCCTCACACCATTTTGGGTTTCCTGAATACATTTTTGGTTTCCTCAATCCTATTTTGAGTTCCTCAAACCATTTCTGGGTTCCGCTATTCATTTTTGTTTTCCCCAATCCTTTTTTGGGTCCTTCATTCCATTTTTTGTGCCCTCAGACCACTTTTGGTTTCCTCAGCCCGTTTTGAGTTTCCTCAATCTGTTTTTAGTGCTCTCAGCCCATTTTTGGGTTCCTCTATCCATTTTTGTTTTCCTCAATCCATTTTTGGGTTCCCCAACCTGTTTTTGGGTCCTTCAATCCATTTTTGGTGCCCTCAGACCACTTTTGGGTTTCTCAGACCATTTTTGGGCTCCTCAATACGTTTTCGGTGCTCTCAGCCCATTTTTGGGTTCCTCAATCCATTTTTGGGTCCCTCAATTTTTTTGTGGCTTCCTCAATCCATTTTTGGACCCCTCAATCCATTTTTGGTTTCCTCAATCCATTTCTGGGTTCCTCTATCCATTTTTGGATTCCTCAATCCATTTTTGTTTCCTCAAACCATTTTCTGGTCCCTCAATCCATTTTTTGGTCCATCATTCCATTTTTGGGTTCTTCAGCCCATTTTTGGGTTCCTCAATCCATTTTTGGTTCCCTCACACCATTTTGGTTCTCCTCAATACCTTTTTGGGTTCCTCAATCCTATTTTGAGTTCCTCAAACCATTTTTGGATTCCTCTATCCACTTTTGGGTTCCCATGTCCTTTTTTGGGTCCTTCAATCCATGTTTGCTGCCCTCAGACCACTTTTGGTTCCTCAGCCCATTTTTGGTTTCCACAATCCGTTTTTGGGTCCCTCAATCCATTTTTCGGTTCCTCAATCCTTTTTTGTGTCCCTCAATTCCTTACAGGCTTCCTCAATCCATTTTCGGGTCCATCAATCCACTTTTGCGTTCTTCAGCCCATTCTTGGGTTCCTCAATCCATGTTTGGGTTCCTCAATCTATTTGTGGATTCCTCAATCCATTTTTGAGTTCCTGAATCCATTTTTGGTTTCCCCAATCCATTTTTCGGTCCCTCAGCCCTTTTTTTGTGTTCCTCAATACATTTTTGGTTTCCCCAATCCATTTTTGGGTCTCTGAATCCATTTTTGGTCCCTCAATCCATCTTTTGGTCCCTCAATCCATTTTTGGGTTCCTCAGCCCATTTTTGGCTTCCTCAATACATTTTCTGGGTCTCTCAGTCCATTTTTGGTTTCCTCAATCCTTTTCTGGGTTCCTCAATCCTTTTCTGGGTTCCTCAATCCTTTTCTGGGTTCATCAATCCATTTTTGGTTTCCTCAATCCATTTTTGGGTCCCTCAATTCTTTTGTGGCTTCCTCAATCCATTTTTGGACCCCTCAATCCATTTTTGGATTCCTCAATCCATTTTTGTTTCCTTAACCATTTTATGGTCCCTAAATCATTTTTGGGTCCATCAGTCCATTTTTGGGTTCTTCAGCCCAGTTTTGGGTTCCTCAATCCATTTTTGGTTCCCTCACACCATCTTGGTTCTCCTCAATACCTTTTTGGGTTCCTCAATCCTTTTTTGAGTTCCTCAAACCATTTTTGGGTTCCTCTGTCCACTTTTGGGTTCTCATGTCCCTTTTTGGGTCCTTCAATCCGTTTTTGGGTCCCTCAATCCATTTTTGGGTCCCTCAATTCATTACTGGCTTCCTCAATCCATTTTCGTTGCCATCAATCCATGTTTGGGTTCCTCAATCCATGTTTGGGTTCCTGAATCCATGTTTGGGCCACTCAATCCATGTCTGGGTTCCTCAATACATTTTTTGTTTTCTCGGCCCATTTTTAGGTTCCACATTCCATTTTTGGTTTCCTCAATTCATTTTTTGGGTTCCCCAATGTATTTTTGGGTCCCTCAATCCATTTTTGTTGCTCTCAGACCACTTTTGGGTTCTTCAGCCCATTTTTGGGCTCCTCAATACGTTTTCGGTGCTCTCAGCCCATTTTTGGGTTCCTCAATCCATTTTTTGGTCCCTTGGCCCATTTTTGGGTTCATCTAACCATTTTTAGATTCCTCTATCCATTTTTGGGACCTTCAGCTAGTTTTTGGGTTCCACAGTACATTTTTGATCCCTCAATCCATTTTTTGGTCACTCAATCTATTTTTGGGTTCCTCAATCCATTTTTGGATTCGTCAATCCATTTTTGGGCCTCTCAATCTGTTTCTGGATTCCTCAATCTATTTTTGGGTTCCTCAGTGATTTTTGGGTCCCTCAATCCATTTTTGGTGCTCTCAGCCCATTTTTGGATTCTTCTATCCATTTTTGGGTTCCTCAATCCATGTTTGGCTCGTTGAATCCATTTTTGGGTTACAGAATGCATTTTATGTTTCCTGTATCCATTTTTGGGTCAATACGTTTTTGGGTCCCTGAATCCATTTTTGGCTTCCTCAATCCATTTTTGGCTTCCTCAATCCATTTTTGGCTTCCTCAATCCATTTTTGGCTTCCTCAATCCATTTTTGGCTTCCTCAATCCATTTTTGGTGCCCTCAGACCACTTTTGGGTTCCTCAATACGTTTTCGGTGCTCTCAGCCCATTTTGGGGTTCCTCAATCCATTTCATGTTTCTTCAGCCCTGTTTTGTGTTCCTCAATACATTTTTGGTTTTCCCAATCCATTTTTGGGTCTCTGAATCGATTTTTAGGTCCCTCAATCCATTTTTTGGTCCCTCAATCCGTTTTTGGGTTCCTCAGCCCAATTTTGGGTTCCTCAATCCATTTTTTGTTCCCTCGTCTCATTTTTGGTTTCATCTAACCATTTTTAGATTCCTCTATCCGTTTTTGGGACCTTCAGCTAGTTTTTGGGTCCCTCAATTCTTTTTTGGCGTCCTCAATCCATTTTCTGGTCTCTCAGTCAATTTTTGGTTTGCTCAATCCATTTCTGTGTTCCTCAATCCATTTTTGGTTTCCTCACTCCGTTTTTGTTTCCTCAAACCATTTTCTGGTCCCTCAATCCATTTTCGGGCCCCTCAATCCATTTTTGGGTTCTTCAGCACATTTTGGGGTTCGTCAATCCATTTTTGGTTCCCTCACACCATTTTGGGTTTCCTGAATACATTTTTGGTTTCCTCCCTCCTATTTTGAGTTCCTCAAACCATTTCTGGGTTCCTCTATCCATTTTTGGTTTCCCCAATCCTTTTTTGGGTCCTTCAATCCATTTTTGGTGCCCTCAGATGACTTTTGGATTCCTCAGCCCGTTTTGGGTTTCCTCAATCTGTTTTTAGAGCTCTCAGCCCATTTTTGGCTTCCTCAATCTATTTTTGGGTTCCCCAATTTATTTTTGGGTTCCCCAATTTATTTTTGGGTTCCCCAATTTATTTTTGGGTTCCCCAATCTATTTTTGGGTCCTTCAATCCATTTTTGGTTTCCTCAGACCATTTTTGGGCTCCTCAATATGTTTTCGGTGCTCTCAGCCCATTTTTGGTTTCCTCAATCCATTTTGGACCCCTCAATCCATTTTTGGTTTCCTCAAACCATTTTCTGGTCCCTCAATCCATTTTTTGGTCCATCATTCCATTTTTGGGTTCTTCAGCCCATTTTTGGGTTCCTCAATCCATTTTTGGTTCCCTCACACCATTTTTGTTCTCCTCAATACCTTTTTGGATTCCTCAATCCTATTTTGAGTTCCTCAAACCATTTTTGGATTCCTCTATCCACTTTTGGGTTCCCATGTCCTTTTTTGGGTCCTTCAATCCATTTTTGCTGCCCTCAGACCACTTTTGGTTCCTCAGCCCATTTTTGGTTTCCACAATCCGTTTTTGGGGCCCTCAATCCGTTTTTGGGGCCCTCAATCCGTTTTTGGGTCCCTCAATTCATTACTGGCTTCCTCAATCCATTTTCGTTGCCCTCAATCCATGTTTGGGTTCCTCAATCCATGTTTGGGTTCCTCAATCCATGTTTGGGCCACTCAATCCATGTCTGGGTTCCTCAATACATTTTTTGTTTTCTCGGCCCATTTTTAGGTTCCACATTCCATTTTTGGTTTCCTCAATTCATTTTTTGGGTTCCCCAATGTATTTTTGGGTCCCTCAATCCATTTTTGTTGCCCTCAGACCACTTTTGGGTTCTTCAGCCCATTTTTGGGCTCCTCAATACGTTTTCGGTGCTCTCAGCCCATTTTTGGGTTCCTCAATCCATTTTTTGGTCCCTCGGCCCATTTTTGGGACCTTCAGCCAGTTTTTGGGTTCCACAATACATTTTTGATCCCTCAATCCATTTTTTGGTCACTCAATCTATTTTTGGGTTCCTCAATCCATTTTTGGATTCGTCAATCCATTTTTGGGCCTCTCAATCTGTTTCTGGATTCCTCAATCTATTTTTGGGTTCCTCAGTGATTTTTGGGTCCCTCAAACCATTTTTGGTGCTCTCAGACCATTTTTGGATTCTTCTATCCATTTTTGGGTTCCTCAATCCATGTTTGGCTCGTTGAATCCATTTTTGGGTTACAGAATGCATTTTATGTTTCCTGTATCCATTTTGGGGTCAATACGTTTTTGGGTCCCTGAATCCATTTTTGGCTTCCTCAATCCATTTTTGGGTCCCTCAATCCTTTTTTGGGTTCCTCAATCCTTTTTTGGGTTCCTCAATCCTTTTTTGGGTTCCTCAATCCATTTTTGGCTTCCTCAATCCATTTTTGGGTTCCCCAATCTCTTTTTGGGTCCTTCAATCCATTTTTGGTGCCCTCAGACCACTTTTGGGTTCCTCAGACCATTTTTGGGCTCCTCAATCCATTTCATGTTTCCTCAGCCCTTTTTTGTGTTCCTCAATACGTTTTTGGTTTCCCCAATCCATTTTTGGGTCTCTGAATTCATTTTTAGGTCCCTCAATCCGTTTTTTGGTCCCTCAATCCATTTTTGGGTTCCTCAGCCCAATTTTGGGTTCCTCAATCCATTTTTTGTTCCCTCGGCCCATTTTTGGGTTCATCTAACCATTTTTAGATTCCTCTATCCATTTTTGGGACCTTCAGCTAGTTTTTGGGTTCCACAATACATTTTTGATCCCTCAATCCATTTTTTGGTCACTCAATCTATTTTTGGGTTCCTCAATCCATTTTTGGATTCATCAATCCATTTTTGGGCCTCTCAATCTGTTTCTGGATTCCTCAATCTATTTTTGGGTTCCTCAGTGATTTTTGGGTCCCTCAATCCATTTTTGGTGCTCTCAGACCATTTTTGGATTCTTCTATCCATTTTTGGGTTCCTCAATCCATGTTTGGCTCGTTGAATCCATTTTTGGGTTACAGAATGCATTTTATGTTTCCTGTATCCATTTTTGGGTCAATACGTTTTTGGGTCCCTGAATCCATTTTTGGCTTCCTCACTCCATTTTTGGGTCCCTCACTCCATTTTTGGCTTCCTCACTCCATTTTTGGCTTCCTCAATCCATTTTTGTCTTCCTCAATCCATTTTTGGCTTCCCCAATCTTTTTTTGGGTCCTTCAATCCATTTTTGGTGCCCTCAGACCACTTTTGGGTCCCTCAATACGTTTTCGGTGCTCTCAGCCCATTTTGGGGTTCCTCAATCCATTCCATGTTTCCTCAGCCCTGTTTTGTGTTCCTCAATACATTTTTTTGGTTTCCCCAATCCATTTTTGGGTCTCTGAATCGATTTTTAGGTCCCTCAATCCGTTTTTTGGTCCCTCAATCCATTTTTGGATTCCTCAGCCCAATTTTGGGTTCCTCAATCCATTTTTTGTTCCCTCGTCTCATTTTTGGTTTCATCTAACCATTTTTAGATTCCTCTATCCATTTTTGGGACCTTCAGCTAGTTTTTGGGTTCCTCAATACATTTTTGGGTCCCTCAATTCTTTTTTGGCGTTCTCAATCCATTTTCTGGTCTCTCAGTCAATTTTTGGTTTGCTCAATCCATTTCTGTGTTCCTCAATCCATTTTTGGTTTCCTCACTCCGTTTTTGTTTCCTCAAACCATTTTCTGGTCCCTCAATCCATTTTCGGGCCCCTCAATCCATTTTTGGGTTCTTCAGCCCATTTTTGGGTTCGTCAATCCATTTTTGGTTCCCTCACAGCATTTTGGGTTTCCTGAATACATTTTTGGTTTCCTCCCTCCTATTTTGAGTTCCTCAAACCATTTCTGGGTTCCTCTATCCATTTTTGGTTTCCCCAATCCTTTTTTGGGTCCTTCAATCCATTTTTGGTGCCCTCAGACGACTTTTGGGTTCCTCAGCCCATTTTGGGTTTCCACAATCCGTTTTTGGGTCCCTCAATCCATTTTTGGGTTCCCCAATCTATTTTTGGGTTCCCCAATCTATTTTTGGTTTCCCCAATCTATTTTTGGGTCCTTCAATCCATTTTTGGTGCCCTCAGACCACTTTTAGTTTCCTCAGACCACTTTTGGTTTCCTCAGACCATTTTTGGGCTCCTCAATACGTTTTCGGTGCTCTCAGCCCATTTTTGGGTTCCTCAATCCATTTTTGGACCCCTCAATCCATTTTCGGTTTCCTCAATCCATTTCTGGGTTCCTCTATCCATTTTTGGATTCCTCAATCCATTTTTGTTTCCTCAAACCATTTTCTGGTCCCTCAATCCATTTTTTGGTCCATCATTCCATTTTTGGGTTCTTCAGCCCATTTTTGGGTTCCTCAATCCATTTTTGGGCCTCTCAATCTGTTTCTGGATTCCTCAATCTATTTTTAGGTTCCTCGCTGATTTTTGGGTCCCTCAATCCATTTTTGGTGCTCTCAGCCCATTTTTGAATTCTTCTATCCATTTTTGGGTTCCTCAATCCATGTTTGGCTCGTTGAATCCATTTTTTGGTTACACAATGCATTTTATGTTTCCTGTATCCATTTTTGGGTCAATACGTTTTTGGGTCCCTGGATCCATTTTTGGCTTCCTCAATCCATTTTTGGCTTCCTCAATCCATTTTTGGCTTCCTCAATCCATTTTTGGGTTCCCCAATCTATTTTTTGGGTCCTTAAATCCATTTTTGGTGCCCTCAGAACACTTTTGGGTTCCTCAGACCGTTTTTGGGCTCCTCAATACGTTTTCGGTGCTCTCAGCTCATTTTTGGGTTCCTCAATCCATTTTTGGGTCCCTCAAGTCTTTTGTGGCTTCCTCAATCCATTTTTGGTTTCCTCAATCCATTTCTGGGTTCCTCTATCCACTTTTGGATTCCTCAATCCATTTTAGAGTTCCTGAATCCATTTTTGGTTTCCCCAATCCTTTTTTGGGTCCCTCAGCCCTTTTTTGTGTTCCTCAATACATTTTTGGTTTCCCGAATCCATTTTTGGGTCTCTGAATCCATTTTTGGTCCCTCAATCCATCTTTTGGTCCCTCAATCCATTTTTGGGTTCCTCAGCCCATTTTTGGCTTCCTCAATACATTTTCTGGGTCTCTCAGTCCATTTTTGGTTTCCTCAATCCTTTTCTGGGTTCCTCAATCCATTTTTGGATTCCTCAATCCATTTTTGTTTCCTCAAACCATTTTCGGGTCCCTCAGTCCATTTTCGGGCCCCTCTATCCATTTTTGGGTTCTTCAGCCCATTTTTGGGTTCCTCAATCCATTTTTGGTTCCCTCAATTCTTTTGTGGCTTCCTCAATCCATTTTTGGACCCCTCAATCCATTTTTGGTTTCCTCAATCCATTTCTGGGTTCCTCTATCCATTTTTGGATTCCTCAATCCAATTTTGTTTCCTCAAACCATTTTCTGGTCCCTAATCCATTTTTGGGTCCATCAGTCCATTTTTGGGTTCTTCAGCCCATTTTTGGGTTCCTCAATCCATTTTTGGTTCCCTCACACCATTTTGGTTCTCCTCAATACCTTTTTGAGTTCCTCAAACCTATTTTGAGTTCCTCAAACCATTTTTGGGTTCCTCTATCCACTTTTGGGTTCCCATGTCCCTTTTTGGGCCCTTCAATCCGGTTTTGGGTCCCTCAATCCATTTTTGGGTCCCTCAATTCATTACTGGCTTCCTCAATCCATTTTCGGGGCCATCAATCCATTCTTGGGTTCCTCAATCCATGTTTGGGTTCCTCAATCCATGTTTGGGCCCCTCCATCCATGTTTGGGTTCCTCAATACATTTTTTGTTTTCTCGGCCCATTTTTGGGTTCCACATTCCATTTTTGGTTTCCTCAATTCATTTTTGGGTTCCCGAATGTATTTTTGGGTCCTTCAATCCATTTTTGGTGCCCTCAGACCACTTTTGGGTTCTTCAGCCCATTTTTGGGCTCCTCAATACGTTTCCGGTGCTCTCAGCCCATTTTTGGGTTCCTAAATCCATTTTCGGTTTCCTCAACCCAGTTTTGGGTCCCTCAGCCCATTTTTGGGTTCGTCAATACATTTTTGGTTTCCCCAATCCATTTTTGGGTCCCTCAGCCCTTTTTTGTGTTCCTCAATACATTTGTGGTTTCCCCAATCCATTTTTCGGTCTCTGAATTCATTTTTGATCCCTCAATCCATTTTTTGGTCTCTCAATCCATTTTTGGGTTCCTCAGATCATTTTTGGGTTCCTCAATCCATTTTTTGGTGCCTCGGCCCATTTTTGGGTTCATCTAACCATTTTTAGATTCCTCTATCCATTTTTGGGACCTTCAGCTAGTTTTTGGGTCCCACAATACATTTTTAATCCCTCAATCCATTTTTTGGTCACTCAATCTATTTTTGGGTTCCTCAATCCATTTTTGGATTCGTCAATCCATTTTTGGTCTTCTCAATCTGTTTCTGGATTCCTCAATCTATTTTTGGGTTCCTCAGTGATTTTTGGTTCCCTCAATCCATTTTTTGGTGCTCTCAGCCCATTTTTGGATTCTTCTATCCATTTTTGGGTTCCTCAATCCATGTTTGGCTCGTTGAATCCATTTTTGGGTTACACAATGCATTTTATGTTTCCTGTATCCATTTTTGGGTCAATACGTTTTTGGGTCCCTGAATCCATTTTTGGCTTCCTCAATCCATTTTTGGGTTCCTCAATCCATTTTTCGGTTTCTCGGCCCATTTTTCGGTTCCTCAATCCATTTTTGGTTCCCTCAATCAATTTTTGGCTTCCCTAGGCAATTTTTGGGTCCCTCATTCAATATTTGGGTTATTCAATCCATTTTAGTGTTCCTCAGTCCATTTTGTTGACCAATTTTTGGTTCCTAATATTCTTTTTGTGTCCCTCCGCCTGTTTTTGGGTTCCTCAATCCATTTTTGGGTTCCTCAATGCATCTTTGGGTTCTCTATCCATTTTTGGGTTCCCCAATCCTTTTTTGGGTCCTTCAATCCATTTTTGGTGCCCTCAGACCACTTTTGGGTTCCTCAGGCCATTTTTGGGTTCCACAATCCGTTTTTGGTGCACTCAGCCCATTGTTTCGTCCTCAATCCATTTTTGGGTTCCTCAATCCATTTTTGTTTCCTCAAACCATTTTCTGGTCACTAAATCATTTTTGGGTCCTTCAGTCCATTTTTGGGTCCTTCAGTCCATTTTTGGGTCCTTCAGTCCATTTTTGGGTCCTTCAGCCCATTTTTGGGTTCCTCTATCCACTTTTGGGTTCCCATGTCCTTTTTTCGGTCCTTCAATCCGTTTTTGGGTCCCTCAATTCATTACTGGCTTCCTCAATCCATGTTTGGGTTCCTCAATCCATGTTTGGGTTCCTCCATGCATGTTTGGGTTCCTCAATACATTTTTTGTTTTCTCGGCCCATTTTTGGGTTCCACATTCCATTTTTGGTTTCCTCAATTCATTTTTGTGTTCCCCAATGTATTTTTGGGTCCTTCAATCCATTTTTGGTGCCCTCAGACCACTTTTGGGTTCTTCAGCCCATTTTTGGGCTCCTCAATACGTTTTCGGTGCTCTCAGCCCATTTTTGGGTTCCTAAATCCATTTTTGTGTCCCTCAATTCTTTTGTGGCTTCCTCAATCCATTTCTGGGTTCCTCTATCCATTTTAGGATTCCTCAATCCAATTTTGTTTCCTCAAACCATTTTCTGGTCCCTAATCCATTTTTGGGTTTCTCAATGCATCTTTGGGTCCCTCAATCCATTTTTGGGTCCATCAATCCATTTTTGGTGCCCTCAGACCTCTATTGGGCTCCTCAATACGTTTTCGGTGCTCTCAGCCCATTTTTGGGTTCCTCAATACATTTTTGTGTCCCTCAATTCTTTTGTGGCTTCCTCAATCCATTTCTGGGGTCCTCTATCCATTTTAGGATTCCTCAATCCAATTTTGTTTCCTCAAACCATTTTCTGGTCCCTAATCCATTTTTGGGTTTCTCAATCCATTTTTGGGTTCTTCAGACCATTTTTGGGTTCCTCAATCCATTTTGGGTTCCCTCACACCATTTTGGTTCTCCTCAATACCTTTTTGGGTTCCTCAATCCTATTTTGAGTTCCTGAAACCATTTTTGGGTTCCTCTATCCACTTTTGGGTTCCCATGTCCTTTTTGGGTCCCTCAATCCGTTTTTGGGTCCCTCAATCCGTTTTTGGGTCCCTCAATCCGTTTTTGGGTCCCTCAATCCGTTTTTGGGTCCCTCAATCCATTTTTGGGTCCCTCAATTCATTACTGGCTTCCTCAATCCATTTTCGGTGCCATCAATCCATTTTTGGATTCTTCAGCACATTTTTGGGTTCCTCAATCCATGTTTGGGTTCCTCAATCCATTTCTGGGTTCCTCAATACATTTTTGGGTCCCTCCATCCATGTTTGGGTTCCTCAATACATTTTTTGTTTTCTCGGCCCATTTTTAGGTTCCACATTCCATTTTTGGTTTCCTCAATACATTTTTTGGGTTCCCCAATGTATTTTTGTGTCCTTCAATCCATTTTTGGTGCCCTCAGCCCATTTTTGGATTATTCTATCCATTTTTGGGTTCCTCAATCCATTTTTTGGTCCCTAGGCCCATTTTTGGGTTCATCTAACCATTTTTAGATTCCTCTATCCATTTTTGGGACCTTCAGCTAGTTTTTGGGTTCCACAATACATTTTTGATCCCTCAATCCATTTTTTGGTCACTCAATCTATTTTTGGGTTCCTCAATCCATTTTTGGATTCGTCAATCCAATTTTGGGCCTCTCAATCTGTTTCTGGATTTCTCAATCTATTTTTGGGTTCCTCAGTGATTTTTGGGTCCCTCAATCCATTTTTGGTGCTCTCAGCCCATTCTTGGATTCTTCTATCCATTTTTGGGTTCCTCAATCCATGTTTGGCTCGTTGAATCCATTTTTGGGTTACACAATGCATTTTATGTTTCCTGTATCCATTTTTGGGTCAATACGTTTTTGGGTCCCTGAATCCGTTTTTGGGTCCCTGAATCCGTTTTTGGGTCCCTCAATCCGTTTTTGGGTCCCTCAATCCGTTTTTGGGTCCCTCAATCCGTTTTTGGGTCCCTCAATCCGTTTTTGGGTCCCTCGACTCATTTTTGGTTTCATCTAACCATTTTTAGATTCCTCTATCCATTTTTGGGACCTTCAGCTAGTTTTTGGGTTCCTCAATACATTTTTGGGTCCCTCAATTCTTTTTTGGCGTCCTCAATCCATTTTCTGGTCTCTCAGTCAATTTTTGGTTTGCTCAATCCATTTCTGTGTTCCTCAATCCATTTTTGGTTTCCTCACTCCGTTTTTGTTTCCTCAAACCATTTTCTGGTCCCTCAATCCATTTTCGAGCCCCTCAATCCATTTTTGGGTACTTCAGCCCATTTTTGGGTTCGTCAATCCATTTTTGGTTCCCTCACACCATTTTGGGTTTCCTGAATACATTTTTGGTTTCCTCCCTCCTATTTTGAGTTCCTCAATCCATTTTCGGGCCCCTCTATCCATTTTTGGTTTCCCCAATCCTTTTTTGGGTCCTTCAATCCTTTTTTGGTGCCCTCAGACGACTTTTGGATTCCTCAGCCCGTTTTGGGTTTCCTCAATCTGTTTTTAGAGCTCTCAGCCCATTTTTGTGTTCCTCTATCCATTTTTGGCTTCCTCAATCCATTTTTGGGTTCCCCAATCTATTTTTGGGTCCTTCAATCCATTTCTGGTGCCCTCAGACCACTTTTGGTTTCCTCAGACCATTTTTGGGCTCCTCAATACGTTTTCCGTGCTCTCAGCCCATTTTTGGTTTCCCCAATCCATTTTTGGTTCCCTCACACCATTTTTGTTCTCCTCAATACCTTTTTGGATTCCTCAATCCTATTTTGAGTTCCTCAAACCATTTTTGGATTCCTCTATCCACTTTTGGGTTCCCATGTCCTTTTTTGGGTTCTTCAATCCATTTTTGCTGCCCTCAGCCCATTTTTGGTTTCCACAATCCGTTTTTGGGTCCCTCAATCCATTTTTGGGTTCCTCAATCCTTTTTTGAGTCCCTCAATTCCTTACAGGCTTCCTCAATCCATTTTCGGGTCCATCAATCCACTTTTGCGTTCTTCAGCCCATTCTTGGGTTCCTCGATCCATGTTTGGGTTCCTCAATCTATTTGTGGATTCCTCAATCCAGTTTTGAGTTCCTGAATCCATTTTTGATTTCCCCAATCCATTTTTGGGTCCCTCAGCCCTTTTTTTGTGTTCCTCAATACATTTTTGGTTTCCCGAATCCATTTTTGGGTCTCTGAATCCATTTTTGGTCCCTCAATCCATTTTTGGGTTCCTCAGCCCATTTTTGGCTTCCTCAATACATTTTCTGGGTCTCTCAGTCCATTTTTGGTTTCCTCAATCCTTTTCTGGGTTCCTCAATCCATTTTTGGGTTCCTCAATCCGTTTTTGTTTCCTCAATCCATTTTCGGGCCCCTCAATCCATTTTCGGGCCCCTCAATCCATTTTCGGGCCCCTCAATCCATTTTCGGGCCCCTCAATCCATTTTTGGGTTCCTCAATCCTTTTTTGAGTCCCTCAATTCCTTACAGGCTTCCTCAATCCATTTTCTGGTCCATCAATCCACTTTTGCGTTCTTCAGCCCATTCTTGGGTTCCTCGATCCATGTTTGGGTTCCTCAATCTATTTGTGGATTCCTCAATCCATTTTTGAGTTCCTGAATCCATATTTGATTTCCCCAATCCATTTTTCGGTCTCTCAGCCCTTTTTTGTGTTCCTCAATACATTTTTGGTTTCCCGAATCCATTTTTGGGTCTCTGAATCCATTTTTGGTCCCTCAATCCATCTTTTGGTCCCTCAATCCATTTTTGGGTTCCTCAGCCCATTTTTGGCTTCCTCAATACATTTTCTGGGTCTCTCAGTCCATTTTTGGTTTCCTCAATCTATTTCTGGGTTCCTCAATCTATTTCTGGGTTCCTCAATCTATTTTTGGGTTCCTCAATCTATTTTTGGGTTCCTCAATCCGTTTTTGTTTCCTCAATCCATTTTCGGGCCCCTCAATCCATTTTCGGGCCCCTCAATCCATTTTCGGGCCCCTCAATCCATTTTTGGGTTCCTCAGCCCATTTTTGGGTTCCTCAGCCCATTTTTGGGTCCCTCGGTCCATTTTTGGTTTCATCTAACCATTTTTAGATTCCTCTATCCATTTTTGGGACTTTCAGCTAGTTTTTGGGTTCCTCAATACATTTTTGGGTCCCTCAATTCTTTTTTGGCTTCCTCAATCCATTTTCTGGGTCTCTCAGTCCATTTTTGGCTTCCTCAATCCATTTTTGTTTCCTCAAACCATTTTCTGGTCCCTCAATCCATTTTCGGGCCCCTCTATCCATTTTTGGGTTCTTCAGCCCATTTTTGGGTTTGTCAATCTATTTTTGGTTCCCTCACACCATTTTGGGTTTCCTGAATACATTTTTGGTTTCCTCAATCCTATTTTGAGTTCCTCAAACCATTTCTGGGTTCCTCTATTCATTTTTGTTTTCCCCAATCCTTTTTTGGGTCCTTCATTCCATTTTTTGTGCCCTCAGACCACTTTTGGTTTCCTCAGCCCGTTTTGAGTTTCCTCAATCTGTTTTTAGTGCTCTCAGCCCATTTTTGGGTTCCTCTATCCATTTTTGTTTTCCTCAATCCATTTTTGGGTTCCCCAACCTGTTTTTGGGTCCTTCAATCCATTTTTGGTGCCCTCAGACCACTTTTGGGTTTCTCAGACCATTTTTGGGCTCCTCAATACGTTTTCGGTGCTCTCAGCCCATTTTTGGGTTCCTCAATCCATTTTTGGGTCCCTCAATTTTTTTGTGGTTTCCTCAATCCATTTTTGGACCCCTCAATCCATTTTTGGTTTCCTCAATCCATTTCTGGGTTCCTCTATCCATTTTTGGATTCCTCAATCCATTTTTGTTTCCTCAAACCATTTTCTGGTCCCTCAATCCATTTTTTGGTCCATCATTCCATTTTTGGGTTCTTCAGCCCATTTTTGGGTTCCTCAATCCATTTTTGGTTCCCTCACACCATTTTGGTTCTCCTCAATACCTTTTTGGGTTCCTCAATCCTATTTTGAGTTCCTCAAACCATTTTTGGATTCCTCTATCCACTTTTGGGTTCCCATGTCCTTTTTTGGGTCCTTCAATCCATGTTTGCTGCCCTCAGACCACTTTTGGTTCCTCAGCCCATTTTTGGTTTCCACAATCCGTTTTTGGGTCCCTCAATCCATTTTTGGGTTCCTCAATCCTTTTTTGTGTCCCTCAATTCCTTACAGGCTTCCTCAATCCATTTTCGGGTCCATCAATCCACTTTTGCGTTCTTCAGCCCATTCTTGGGTTCCTCAATCCATGTTTGGGTTCCTCAATCTATTTGTGGATTCCTCAATCCATTTTTGAGTTCCTGAATCCATTTTTGGTTTCCCCAATCCATTTTTCGGTCCCTCAGCCCTTTTTTTGTGTTCCTCAATACATTTTTGGTTTCCCCAATCCATTTTTGGGTCTCTGAATCCATTTTTGGTCCCTCAATCCATCTTTTGGTCCCTCAATCCATTTTTGGGTTCCTCAGCCCATTTTTGGCTTCCTCAATACATTTTCTGGGTCTCTCAGTCCATTTTTGGTTTCCTCAATCCTTTTCTGGGTTCCTCAATCCTTTTCTGGGTTCCTCAATCCTTTTCTGGGTTCATCAATCCATTTTTGGTTTCCTCAATCCATTTTTGGGTCCCTCAATTCTTTTGTGGCTTCCTCAATCCATTTTTGGACCCCTCAATCCATTTTTGGATTCCTCAATCCATTTTTGTTTCCTTAACCATTTTATGGTCCCTAAATCATTTTTGGGTCCATCAGTCCATTTTTGGGTTCTTCAGCCCAGTTTTGGGTTCCTCAATCCATTTTTGGTTCCCTCACACCATCTTGGTTCTCCTCAATACCTTTTTGGGTTCCTCAATCCTTTTTTGAGTTCCTCAAACCATTTTTGGGTTCCTCTGTCCACTTTTGGGTTCTCATGTCCCTTTTTGGGTCCTTCAATCCGTTTTTGGGTCCCTCAATCCATTTTTGGGTCCCTCAATTCATTACTGGCTTCCTCAATCCATTTTCGTTGCCATCAATCCATGTTTGGGTTCCTCAATCCATGTTTGGGTTCCTGAATCCATGTTTGGGCCACTCAATCCATGTCTGGGTTCCTCAATACATTTTTTGTTTTCTCGGCCCATTTTTAGGTTCCACATTCCATTTTTGGTTTCCTCAATTCATTTTTTGGGTTCCCCAATGTATTTTTGGGTCCCTCAATCCATTTTTGTTGCTCTCAGACCACTTTTGGGTTCTTCAGCCCATTTTTGGGCTCCTCAATACGTTTTCGGTGCTCTCAGCCCATTTTTGGGTTCCTCAATCCATTTTTTGGTCCCTTGGCCCATTTTTGGGTTCATCTAACCATTTTTAGATTCCTCTATCCATTTTTGGGACCTTCAGCTAGTTTTTGGGTTCCACAGTACATTTTTGATCCCTCAATCCATTTTTTGGTCACTCAATCTATTTTTGGGTTCCTCAATCCATTTTTGGATTCGTCAATCCATTTTTGGGCCTCTCAATCTGTTTCTGGATTCCTCAATCTATTTTTGGGTTCCTCAGTGATTTTTGGGTCCCTCAATCCATTTTTGGTGCTCTCAGCCCATTTTTGGATTCTTCTATCCATTTTTGGGTTCCTCAATCCATGTTTGGCTCGTTGAATCCATTTTTGGGTTACAGAATGCATTTTATGTTTCCTGTATCCATTTTTGGGTCAATACGTTTTTGGGTCCCTGAATCCATTTTTGGCTTCCTCAATCCATTTTTGGCTTCCTCAATCCATTTTTGGCTTCCTCAATCCATTTTTGGCTTCCTCAATCCATTTTTGGCTTCCTCAATCCATTTTTGGTGCCCTCAGACCACTTTTGGGTTCCTCAATACGTTTTCGGTGCTCTCAGCCCATTTTGGGGTTCCTCAATCCATTTCATGTTTCTTCAGCCCTGTTTTGTGTTCCTCAATACATTTTTGGTTTTCCCAATCCATTTTTGGGTCTCTGAATCGATTTTTAGGTCCCTCAATCCATTTTTTGGTCCCTCAATCCGTTTTTGGGTTCCTCAGCCCAATTTTGGGTTCCTCAATCCATTTTTTGTTCCCTCGTCTCATTTTTGGTTTCATCTAACCATTTTTAGATTCCTCTATCCGTTTTTGGGACCTTCAGCTAGTTTTTGGGTCCCTCAATTCTTTTTTGGCGTCCTCAATCCATTTTCTGGTCTCTCAGTCAATTTTTGGTTTGCTCAATCCATTTCTGTGTTCCTCACTCCATTTTTGGTTTCCTCACTCCGTTTTTGTTTCCTCAAACCATTTTCTGGTCCCTCAATCCATTTTCGGGCCCCTCAATCCATTTTTGGGTTCTTCAGCACATTTTGGGGTTCGTCAATCCATTTTTGGTTCCCTCACACCATTTTGGGTTTCCTGAATACATTTTTGGTTTCCTCCCTCCTATTTTGAGTTCCTCAAACCATTTCTGGGTTCCTCTATCCATTTTTGGTTTCCCCAATCCTTTTTTGGGTCCTTCAATCCATTTTTGGTGCCCTCAGATGACTTTTGGATTCCTCAGCCCGTTTTGGGTTTCCTCAATCTGTTTTTAGAGCTCTCAGCCCATTTTTGGCTTCCTCAATCTATTTTTGGGTTCCCCAATTTATTTTTGGGTTCCCCAATTTATTTTTGGGTTCCCCAATTTATTTTTGGGTTCCCCAATCTATTTTTGGGTCCTTCAATCCATTTTTGGTTTCCTCAGACCATTTTTGGGCTCCTCAATATGTTTTCGGTGCTCTCAGCCCATTTTTGGTTTCCTCAATCCATTTTTGGACCCCTCAATCCATTTTTGGTTTCCTCAAACCATTTTCTGGTCCCTCAATCCATTTTTTGGTCCATCATTCCATTTTTGGGTTCTTCAGCCCATTTTTGGGTTCCTCAATCCATTTTTGGTTCCCTCACACCATTTTTGTTCTCCTCAATACCTTTTTGGATTCCTCAATCCTATTTTGAGTTCCTCAAACCATTTTTGGATTCCTCTATCCACTTTTGGGTTCCCATGTCCTTTTTTGGGTCCTTCAATCCATTTTTGCTGCCCTCAGACCACTTTTGGTTCCTCAGCCCATTTTTGGTTTCCACAATCCGTTTTTGGGGCCCTCAATCCGTTTTTGGGGCCCTCAATCCGTTTTTGGGTCCCTCAATTCATTACTGGCTTCCTCAATCCATTTTCGTTGCCCTCAATCCATGTTTGGGTTCCTCAATCCATGTTTGGGTTCCTCAATCCATGTTTGGGCCACTCAATCCATGTCTGGGTTCCTCAATACATTTTTTGTTTTCTCGGCCCATTTTTAGGTTCCACATTCCATTTTTGGTTTCCTCAATTCATTTTTTGGGTTCCCCAATGTATTTTTGGGTCCCTCAATCCATTTTTGTTGCCCTCAGACCACTTTTGGGTTCTTCAGCCCATTTTTGGGCTCCTCAATACGTTTTCGGTGCTCTCAGCCCATTTTTGGGTTCCTCAATCCATTTTTTGGTCCCTCGGCCCATTTTTGGGACCTTCAGCTAGTTTTTGGGTTCCACAATACATTTTTGATCCCTCAATCCATTTTTTGGTCACTCAATCTATTTTTGGGTTCCTCAATCCATTTTTGGATTCGTCAATCCATTTTTGGGCCTCTCAATCTGTTTCTGGATTCCTCAATCTATTTTTGGGTTCCTCAGTGATTTTTGGGTCCCTCAAACCATTTTTGGTGCTCTCAGACCATTTTTGGATTCTTCTATCCATTTTTGGGTTCCTCAATCCATGTTTGGCTCGTTGAATCCATTTTTGGGTTACAGAATGCATTTTATGTTTCCTGTATCCATTTTGGGGTCAATACGTTTTTGGGTCCCTGAATCCATTTTTGGCTTCCTCAATCCATTTTTGGGTCCCTCAATCCTTTTTTGGGTTCCTCAATCCTTTTTTGGGTTCCTCAATCCTTTTTTGGGTTCCTCAATCCATTTTTGGCTTCCTCAATCCATTTTTGGGTTCCCCAATCTCTTTTTGGGTCCTTCAATCCATTTTTGGTGCCCTCAGACCACTTTTGGGTTCCTCAGACCATTTTTGGGCTCCTCAATCCATTTCATGTTTCCTCAGCCCTTTTTTGTGTTCCTCAATACGTTTTTGGTTTCCCCAATCCATTTTTGGGTCTCTGAATTCATTTTTAGGTCCCTCAATCCGTTTTTTGGTCCCTCAATCCATTTTTGGGTTCCTCAGCCCAATTTTGGGTTCCTCAATCCATTTTTTGTTCCCTCGGCCCATTTTTGGGTTCATCTAACCATTTTTAGATTCCTCTATCCATTTTTGGGACCTTCAGCTAGTTTTTGGGTTCCACAATACATTTTTGATCCCTCAATCCATTTTTTGGTCACTCAATCTATTTTTGGGTTCCTCAATCCATTTTTGGATTCATCAATCCATTTTTGGGCCTCTCAATCTGTTTCTGGATTCCTCAATCTATTTTTGGGTTCCTCAGTGATTTTTGGGTCCCTCAATCCATTTTTGGTGCTCTCAGACCATTTTTGGATTCTTCTATCCATTTTTGGGTTCCTCAATCCATGTTTGGCTCGTTGAATCCATTTTTGGGTTACAGAATGCATTTTATGTTTCCTGTATCCATTTTTGGGTCAATACGTTTTTGGGTCCCTGAATCCATTTTTGGCTTCCTCACTCCATTTTTGGGTCCCTCACTCCATTTTTGGCTTCCTCACTCCATTTTTGGCTTCCTCAATCCATTTTTGTCTTCCTCAATCCATTTTTGGCTTCCCCAATCTTTTTTTGGGTCCTTCAATCCATTTTTGGTGCCCTCAGACCACTTTTGGGTCCCTCAATACGTTTTCGGTGCTCTCAGCCCATTTTGGGGTTCCTCAATCCATTCCATGTTTCCTCAGCCCTGTTTTGTGTTCCTCAATACATTTTTTTGGTTTCCCCAATCCATTTTTGGGTCTCTGAATCGATTTTTAGGTCCCTCAATCCGTTTTTTGGTCCCTCAATCCATTTTTGGATTCCTCAGCCCAATTTTGGGTTCCTCAATCCATTTTTTGTTCCCTCGTCTCATTTTTGGTTTCATCTAACCATTTTTAGATTCCTCTATCCATTTTTGGGACCTTCAGCTAGTTTTTGGGTTCCTCAATACATTTTTGGGTCCCTCAATTCTTTTTTGGCGTTCTCAATCCATTTTCTGGTCTCTCAGTCAATTTTTGGTTTGCTCAATCCATTTCTGTGTTCCTCAATCCATTTTTGGTTTCCTCACTCCGTTTTTGTTTCCTCAAACCATTTTCTGGTCCCTCAATCCATTTTCGGGCCCCTCAATCCATTTTTGGGTTCTTCAGCCCATTTTTGGGTTCGTCAATCCATTTTTGGTTCCCTCACAGCATTTTGGGTTTCCTGAATACATTTTTGGTTTCCTCCCTCCTATTTTGAGTTCCTCAAACCATTTCTGGGTTCCTCTATCCATTTTTGGTTTCCCCAATCCTTTTTTGGGTCCTTCAATCCATTTTTGGTGCCCTCAGACGACTTTTGGGTTCCTCAGCCCATTTTGGGTTTCCACAATCCGTTTTTGGGTCCCTCAATCCATTTTTGGGTTCCCCAATCTATTTTTGGGTTCCCCAATCTATTTTTGGTTTCCCCAATCTATTTTTGGGTCCTTCAATCCATTTTTGGTGCCCTCAGACCACTTTTAGTTTCCTCAGACCACTTTTGGTTTCCTCAGACCATTTTTGGGCTCCTCAATACGTTTTCGGTGCTCTCAGCCCATTTTTGGGTTCCTCAATCCATTTTTGGACCCCTCAATCCATTTTCGGTTTCCTCAATCCATTTCTGGGTTCCTCTATCCATTTTTGGATTCCTCAATCCATTTTTGTTTCCTCAAACCATTTTCTGGTCCCTCAATCCATTTTTTGGTCCATCATTCCATTTTTGGGTTCTTCAGCCCATTTTTGGGTTCCTCAATCCATTTTTGGGCCTCTCAATCCATTTTTGGGTTCTTCAGCCCATTTTTGGGTTCCTCAATCCATTTTTGGACCCCTCAATCCATTTTCGGTTTCCTCAATCCATTTCTGGGTTCCTCTATCCATTTTTGGATTCCTCAATCCATTTTTGTTTCCTCAAACCATTTTCTGGTCCCTCAATCCATTTTTTGGTCCATCATTCCATTTTTGGGTTCTTCAGACCATTTTTGGGTCCCTCAATCCATTTTCGGGCCCCTCAATCCATTTTTGGGTTCTTCAGCCCATTTTTGGGTTCGTCAATCCATTTTTGGTTCCCTCACAGCATTTTGGGTTTCCTGAATACATTTTTGGTTTCCTCCCTCCTATTTTGAGTTCCTCAAACCATTTCTGGGTTCCTCTATCCATTTTTGGTTTCCCCAATCCTTTTTTGGGTCCTTCAATCCATTTTTGGTGCCCTCAGACGACTTTTGGGTTCCTCAGCCCATTTTGGGTTTCCACAATCCGTTTTTGGGTCCCTCAATCCATTTTTGGGTTCCCCAATCTATTTTTGGGTTCCCCAATCTATTTTTGGTTTCCCCAATCTATTTTTGGGTCCTTCAATCCATTTTTGGTGCCCTCAGACCACTTTTAGTTTCCTCAGACCACTTTTGGTTTCCTCAGACCATTTTTGGGCTCCTCAATACGTTTTCGGTGCTCTCAGCCCATTTTTGGGTTCCTCAATCCATTTTTGGACCCCTCAATCCATTTTCGGTTTCCTCAATCCATTTCTGGGTTCCTCTATCCATTTTTGGATTCCTCAATCCATTTTTGTTTCCTCAAACCATTTTCTGGTCCCTCAATCCATTTTTTGGTCCATCATTCCATTTTTGGGTTCTTCAGCCCATTTTTGGGTTCCTCAATCCATTTTTGGGCCTCTCAATCTGTTTCTGGATTCCTCAATCTATTTTTAGGTTCCTCGCTGATTTTTGGGTCCCTCAATCCATTTTTGGTGCTCTCAGCCCATTTTTGAATTCTTCTATCCATTTTTGGGTTCCTCAATCCATGTTTGGCTCGTTGAATCCATTTTTTGGTTACACAATGCATTTTATGTTTCCTGTATCCATTTTTGGGTCAATACGTTTTTGGGTCCCTGGATCCATTTTTGGCTTCCTCAATCCATTTTTGGCTTCCTCAATCCATTTTTGGGTTCCCCAATCTATTTTTTGGGTCCTTAAATCCATTTTTGGTGCCCTCAGAACACTTTTGGGTTCCTCAGACCGTTTTTGGGCTCCTCAATACGTTTTCGGTGCTCTCAGCTCATTTTTGGGTTCCTCAATCCATTTTTGGGTCCCTCAAGTCTTTTGTGGCTTCCTCAATCCATTTTTGGTTTCCTCAATCCATTTCTGGGTTCCTCTATCCACTTTTGGATTCCTCAATCCATTTTAGAGTTCCTGAATCCATTTTTGGTTTCCCCAATCCTTTTTTGGGTCCCTCAGCCCTTTTTTGTGTTCCTCAATACATTTTTGGTTTCCCGAATCCATTTTTGGGTCTCTGAATCCATTTTTGGTCCCTCAATCCATCTTTTGGTCCCTCAATCCATTTTTGGGTTCCTCAGCCCATTTTTGGCTTCCTCAATACATTTTCTGGGTCTCTCAGTCCATTTTTGGTTTCCTCAATCCTTTTCTGGGTTCCTCAATCCATTTTTGGATTCCTCAATCCATTTTTGTTTCCTCAAACCATTTTCGGGTCCCTCAATCCATTTTCGGGCCCCTCTATCCATTTTTGGGTTCTTCAGCCCATTTTTGGGTTCCTCAATCCATTTTTGGTTCCCTCAATTCTTTTGTGGCTTCCTCAATCCATTTTTGGACCCCTCAATCCATTTTTGGTTTCCTCAATCCATTTCTGGGTTCCTCTATCCATTTTTGGATTCCTCAATCCAATTTTGTTTCCTCAAACCATTTTCTGGTCCCTAATCCATTTTTGGGTCCATCAGTCCATTTTTGGGTTCTTCAGCCCATTTTTGGGTTCCTCAATCCATTTTTGGTTCCCTCACACCATTTTGGTTCTCCTCAATACCTTTTTGAGTTCCTCAAACCTATTTTGAGTTCCTCAAACCATTTTTGGGTTCCTCTATCCACTTTTGGGTTCCCATGTCCCTTTTTGGGCCCTTCAATCCGATTTTGGGTCCCTCAATCCATTTTTGGGTCCCTCAATTCATTACTGGCTTCCTCAATCCATTTTCGGGGCCATCAATCCATTCTTGGGTTCCTCAATCCATGTTTGGGTTCCTCAATCCATGTTTGGGCCCCTCCATCCATGTTTGGGTTCCTCAATACATTTTTTGTTTTCTCGGCCCATTTTTGGGTTCCACATTCCATTTTTGGTTTCCTCAATTCATTTTTGGGTTCCCGAATGTATTTTTGGGTCCTTCAATCCATTTTTGGTGCCCTCAGACCACTTTTGGGTTCTTCAGCCCATTTTTGGGCTCCTCAATACGTTTCCGGTGCTCTCAGCCCATTTTTGGGTTCCTAAATCCATTTTCGGTTTCCTCAACCCAGTTTTGGGTCCCTCAGCCCATTTTTGGGTTCGTCAATACATTTTTGGTTTCCCCAATCCATTTTTGGGTCCCTCAGCCCTTTTTTGTGTTCCTCAATACATTTGTGGTTTCCCCAATCCATTTTTCGGTCTCTGAATTCATTTTTGATCCCTCAATCCATTTTTTGGTCTCTCAATCCATTTTTGGGTTCCTCAGATCATTTTTGGGTTCCTCAATCCATTTTTTGGTGCCTCGGCCCATTTTTGGGTTCATCTAACCATTTTTAGATTCCTCTATCCATTTTTGGGACCTTCAGCTAGTTTTTGGGTCCCACAATACATTTTTAATCCCTCAATCCATTTTTTGGTCACTCAATCTATTTTTGGGTTCCTCAATCCATTTTTGGATTCGTCAATCCATTTTTGGTCTTCTCAATCTGTTTCTGGATTCCTCAATCTATTTTTGGGTTCCTCAGTGATTTTTGGTTCCCTCAATCCATTTTTTGGTGCTCTCAGCCCATTTTTGGATTCTTCTATCCATTTTTGGGTTCCTCAATCCATGTTTGGCTCGTTGAATCCATTTTTGGGTTACACAATGCATTTTATGTTTCCTGTATCCATTTTTGGGTCAATACGTTTTTGGGTCCCTGAATCCATTTTTGGCTTCCTCAATCCATTTTTGGGTTCCTCAATCCATTTTTCGGTTTCTCGGCCCATTTTTCGGTTCCTCAATCCATTTTTGGTTCCCTCAATCAATTTTTGGCTTCCCTAGGCAATTTTTGGGTCCCTCATTCAATATTTGGGTTATTCAATCCATTTTAGTGTTCCTCAGTCCATTTTGTTGACCAATTTTTGGTTCCTAATATTCTTTTTGTGTCCCTCCGCCTGTTTTTGGGTTCCTCAATCCATTTTTGGGTTCCTCAATGCATCTTTGGGTTCTCTATCCATTTTTGGGTTCCCCAATCCTTTTTTGGGTCCTTCAATCCATTTTTGGTGCCCTCAGACCACTTTTGGGTTCCTCAGGCCATTTTTGGGTTCCACAATCCGTTTTTGGTGCACTCAGCCCATTGTTTCGTCCTCAATCCATTTTTGGGTTCCTCAATCCATTTTTGGGTTCCTCAATCCATTTTTGGGTTCCTCAATCCATTTTTGGGTTCCTCAATCCATTTTTGGGTTCCTCAAATCATTTTTGGGTTCCTCAATCCATTTTTGGCCAACTGAATCCATTTTTTGGGTGAATCCTTCTTTTTAGGTCTCTGAATCCATTTTTGGGTCCCTCAATCCAATTTTGGGACCCTCAATCCATGTTTGGGTTCCTCAATCCATTTTTCGGCCCCTCAATCCATTTTTGGGTTCCTCTATCCATTTTTTGATTCCTCAATCCAATTTTGTTTCCTCAAACCATTTTCTGGTCCCTAATCCATTTTTGGGTTCCTCAATCCATTTTTGGGTTCCTCAATCCATTTTCGGTTTCCTCAATCCAGTTTTGGGTCCCTCAGCCCATTTTTGTGTTCGTCAATACATTTTTGGTTTCCCCAATCCATTTTTGGGTCCCTCAGCCCTTTTTTGTGTTCCTCAATATATTTTTGGTTTCCCCAATCCATTTTTGGGTCTCTGAATCCATTTTTGATCCCTCAATCCTTTTTTTGGTCTCTCAATCCATTTTTGGGTTCCTCAGATCATTTTTGGGTTCCTCAATCCATTTTTTGGTCCCTCGGCCCATTTTTGGGTTCATCTAACCATTTTTAGATTCCTCTATCCATTTTTGGGACCTTCAGCTAGTTTTTGGGTTCCACAATACATTTTTGGTCCTTCAATCCATTTTTTGGTCCCTCAATCTATTTTTGGGTCTTTCAATTCTTTTGTGGCTTCCTCAATCCATTTTTGGACCCCTCAATCCATTTTTGGTTTCCTCAATCCATTTCTGGGTTCCTCTATCCATTTTAGGATTCCTCAATCCATTTTTGTTTCCTCAAACCATTTTCTGGTCCCTAATCCATTTTTGGGTCCATCAAACCATTTTTGGGTTCTTCAGCCCATTTTTGGGTCCCTCAATTCATTACTGGCTTCCTCAATCCATTTTCGGGGCCATCAATCCATTTTTGGATTCGTCATTCCATTTTGGGGCCTCTCAATCTGTTTCTGGGTTCCTCAATCTATTTTTGGGTTCCTCAGTGATTTTTGGGTCCCTCAATCCATTTTTGGTGCTCTCAGCGCATTTTCGGTTCCTCTATCCATTTCTGGGTTCCTCAATCCATGTTTGGCTCGTTGAATCCATTTTTGGGTTACACAATGCATTTTATGTTTCCTGTATCCATTTTTGGGTCAATACGTTTTTGGGTCCCTCAATTCATTACTGGCTTCCTCAATCCATTTTCGTTGCCCTCAATCCATGTTTGGGTTCCTCAATCCATGTTTGGGTTCCTCAATCCATGTTTGGGCCACTCAATCCATGTCTGGGTTCCTCAATACATTTTTTGTTTTCTCGGCCCATTTTTAGGTTCCACATTCCATTTTTGGTTTCCTCAATTCATTTTTTGGGTTCCCCAATGTATTTTTGGGTCCCTCAATCCATTTTTGTTGCCCTCAGACCACTTTTGGGTTCTTCAGCCCATTTTTGGGCTCCTCAATACGTTTTCGGTGCTCTCAGCCCATTTTTGGGTTCCTCAATCCATTTTTTGGTCCCTCGGCCCATTTTTGGGACCTTCAGCTAGTTTTTGGGTTCCACAATACATTTTTGATCCCTCAATCCATTTTTTGGTCACTCAATCTATTTTTGGGTTCCTCAATCCATTTTTGGATTCGTCAATCCATTTTTGGGCCTCTCAATCTGTTTCTGGATTCCTCAATCTATTTTTGGGTTCCTCAGTGATTTTTGGGTCCCTCAAACCATTTTTGGTGCTCTCAGACCATTTTTGGATTCTTCTATCCATTTTTGGGTTCCTCAATCCATGTTTGGCTCGTTGAATCCATTTTTGGGTTACAGAATGCATTTTATGTTTCCTGTATCCATTTTGGGGTCAATACGTTTTTGGGTCCCTGAATCCATTTTTGGCTTCCTCAATCCATTTTTGGGTTCCTCAATCCTTTTTTGGGTTCCTCAATCCTTTTTTGGGTTCCTCAATCCTTTTTTGGGTTCCTCAATCCATTTTTGGCTTCCTCAATCCATTTTTGGGTTCCCCAATCTATTTTTGGGTCCTTCAATCCATTTTTGGTGCCCTCAGACCACTTTTGGGTTCCTCAGACCATTTTTGGGCTCCTCAATCCATTTCATGTTTCCTCAGCCCTTTTTTGTGTTCCTCAATACGTTTTTGGTTTCCCCAATCCATTTTTGGGTCTCTGAATTCATTTTTAGGTCCCTCAATCCGTTTTTTGGTCCCTCAATCCATTTTTGGGTTCCTCAGCCCAATTTTGGGTTCCTCAATCCATTTTTTGTTCCCTCGGCCCATTTTTGGGTTCATCTAACCATTTTTAGATTCCTCTATCCATTTTTGGGACCTTCAGCTAGTTTTTGGGTTCCACAATACATTTTTGATCCCTCAATCCATTTTTTGGTCACTCAATCTATTTTTGGGTTCCTCAATCCATTTTTGGATTCATCAATCCATTTTTGGGCCTCTCAATCTGTTTCTGGATTCCTCAATCTATTTTTGGGTTCCTCAGTGATTTTTGGGTCCCTCAATCCATTTTTGGTGCTCTCAGCCCATTTTTGGATTCTTCTATCCATTTTTGGGTTCCTCAATCCATGTTTGGCTCGTTGAATCCATTTTTGGGTTACAGAATGCATTTTATGTTTCCTGTATCCATTTTTGGGTCAATACGTTTTTGGGTCCCTGAATCCATTTTTGGCTTCCTCACTCCATTTTTGGCTTCCTCAATCCATTTTTGGCTTCCTCACTCCATTTTTGGCTTCCTCAATCCATTTTTGTCTTCCTCAATCCATTTTTGGCTTCCCCAATCTTTTTTTGGGTCCTTCAATCCATTTTTGGTGCCCTCAGACCACTTTTGGGTCCCTCAATACGTTTTCGGTGCTCTCAGCCCATTTTGGGGTTCCTCAATCCATTCCATGTTTCCTCAGCCCTGTTTTGTGTTCCTCAATACATTTTTTTGGTTTCCCCAATCCATTTTTGGGTCTCTGAATCGATTTTTAGGTCCCTCAATCCGTTTTTTGGTCCCTCAATCCATTTTTGGATTCCTCAGCCCAATTTTGGGTTCCTCAATCCATTTTTTGTTCCCTCGTCTCATTTTTGGTTTCATCTAACCATTTTTAGATTCCTCTATCCATTTTTGGGACCTTCAGCTAGTTTTTGGGTTCCTCAATACATTTTTGGGTCCCTCAATTCTTTTTTGGCGTTCTCAATCCATTTTCTGGTCTCTCAGTCAATTTTTGGTTTGCTCAATCCATTTCTGTGTTCCTCAATCCATTTTTGGTTTCCTCACTCCGTTTTTGTTTCCTCAAACCATTTTCTGGTCCCTCAATCCATTTTCGGGCCCCTCAATCCATTTTTGGGTTCTTCAGCCCATTTTTGGGTTCGTCAATCCATTTTTGGTTCCCTCACAGCATTTTGGGTTTCCTGAATACATTTTTGGTTTCCTCCCTCCTATTTTGAGTTCCTCAAACCATTTCTGGGTTCCTCTATCCATTTTTGGTTTCCCCAATCCTTTTTTGGGTCCTTCAATCCATTTTTGGTGCCCTCAGACGACTTTTGGGTTCCTCAGCCCATTTTGGGTTTCCACAATCCGTTTTTGGGTCCCTCAATCCATTTTTGGGTTCCCCAATCTATTTTTGGGTTCCCCAATCTATTTTTGGTTTCCCCAATCTATTTTTGGGTCCTTCAATCCATTTTTGGTGCCCTCAGACCACTTTTAGTTTCCTCAGACCACTTTTGGTTTCCTCAGACCATTTTTGGGCTCCTCAATACGTTTTCGGTGCTCTCAGCCCATTTTTGGGTTCCTCAATCCATTTTTGGACCCCTCAATCCATTTTCGGTTTCCTCAATCCATTTCTGGGTTCCTCTATCCATTTTTGGATTCCTCAATCCATTTTTGTTTCCTCAAACCATTTTCTGGTCCCTCAATCCATTTTTTGGTCCATCATTCCATTTTTGGGTTCTTCAGCCCATTTTTGGGTTCCTCAATCCATTTTTGGGCCTCTCAATCTGTTTCTGGATTCCTCAATCTATTTTTAGGTTCCTCGCTGATTTTTGGGTCCCTCAATCCATTTTTGGTGCTCTCAGCCCATTTTTGAATTCTTCTATCCATTTTTGGGTTCCTCAATCCATGTTTGGCTCGTTGAATCCATTTTTTGGTTACACAATGCATTTTATGTTTCCTGTATCCATTTTTGGGTCAATACGTTTTTGGGTCCCTGGATCCATTTTTGGCTTCCTCAATCCATTTTTGGCTTCCTCAATCCATTTTTGGGTTCCCCAATCTATTTTTTGGGTCCTTAAATCCATTTTTGGTGCCCTCAGAACACTTTTGGGTTCCTCAGACCGTTTTTGGGCTCCTCAATACGTTTTCGGTGCTCTCAGCTCATTTTTGGGTTCCTCAATCCATTTTTGGGTCCCTCAAGTCTTTTGTGGCTTCCTCAATCCATTTTTGGTTTCCTCAATCCATTTCTGGGTTCCTCTATCCACTTTTGGATTCCTCAATCCATTTTAGAGTTCCTGAATCCATTTTTGGTTTCCCCAATCCTTTTTTGGGTCCCTCAGCCCTTTTTTGTGTTCCTCAATACATTTTTGGTTTCCCGAATCCATTTTTGGGTCTCTGAATCCATTTTTGGTCCCTCAATCCATCTTTTGGTCCCTCAATCCATTTTTGGGTTCCTCAGCCCATTTTTGGCTTCCTCAATACATTTTCTGGGTCTCTCAGTCCATTTTTGGTTTCCTCAATCCTTTTCTGGGTTCCTCAATCCATTTTTGGATTCCTCAATCCATTTTTGTTTCCTCAAACCATTTTCGGGTCCCTCAATCCATTTTCGGGCCCCTCTATCCATTTTTGGGTTCTTCAGCCCATTTTTGGGTTCCTCAATCCATTTTTGGTTCCCTCAATTCTTTTGTGGCTTCCTCAATCCATTTTTGGACCCCTCAATCCATTTTTGGTTTCCTCAATCCATTTCTGGGTTCCTCTATCCATTTTTGGATTCCTCAATCCAATTTTGTTTCCTCAAACCATTTTCTGGTCCCTAATCCATTTTTGGGTCCATCAGTCCATTTTTGGGTTCTTCAGCCCATTTTTGGGTTCCTCAATCCATTTTTGGTTCCCTCACACCATTTTGGTTCTCCTCAATACCTTTTTGAGTTCCTCAAACCTATTTTGAGTTCCTCAAACCATTTTTGGGTTCCTCTATCCACTTTTGGGTTCCCATGTCCCTTTTTGGGCCCTTCAATCCGGTTTTGGGTCCCTCAATCCATTTTTGGGTCCCTCAATTCATTACTGGCTTCCTCAATCCATTTTCGGGGCCATCAATCCATTCTTGGGTTCCTCAATCCATGTTTGGGTTCCTCAATCCATGTTTGGGCCCCTCCATCCATGTTTGGGTTCCTCAATACATTTTTTGTTTTCTCGGCCCATTTTTGGGTTCCACATTCCATTTTTGGTTTCCTCAATTCATTTTTGGGTTCCCGAATGTATTTTTGGGTCCTTCAATCCATTTTTGGTGCCCTCAGACCACTTTTGGGTTCTTCAGCCCATTTTTGGGCTCCTCAATACGTTTCCGGTGCTCTCAGCCCATTTTTGGGTTCCTAAATCCATTTTCGGTTTCCTCAACCCAGTTTTGGGTCCCTCAGCCCATTTTTGGGTTCGTCAATACATTTTTGGTTTCCCCAATCCATTTTTGGGTCCCTCAGCCCTTTTTTGTGTTCCTCAATACATTTGTGGTTTCCCCAATCCATTTTTCGGTCTCTGAATTCATTTTTGATCCCTCAATCCATTTTTTGGTCTCTCAATCCATTTTTGGGTTCCTCAGATCATTTTTGGGTTCCTCAATCCATTTTTTGGTGCCTCGGCCCATTTTTGGGTTCATCTAACCATTTTTAGATTCCTCTATCCATTTTTGGGACCTTCAGCTAGTTTTTGGGTCCCACAATACATTTTTAATCCCTCAATCCATTTTTTGGTCACTCAATCTATTTTTGGGTTCCTCAATCCATTTTTGGATTCGTCAATCCATTTTTGGTCTTCTCAATCTGTTTCTGGATTCCTCAATCTATTTTTGGGTTCCTCAGTGATTTTTGGTTCCCTCAATCCATTTTTTGGTGCTCTCAGCCCATTTTTGGATTCTTCTATCCATTTTTGGGTTCCTCAATCCATGTTTGGCTCGTTGAATCCATTTTTGGGTTACACAATGCATTTTATGTTTCCTGTATCCATTTTTGGGTCAATACGTTTTTGGGTCCCTGAATCCATTTTTGGCTTCCTCAATCCATTTTTGGGTTCCTCAATCCATTTTTCGGTTTCTCGGCCCATTTTTCGGTTCCTCAATCCATTTTTGGTTCCCTCAATCAATTTTTGGCTTCCCTAGGCAATTTTTGGGTCCCTCATTCAATATTTGGGTTATTCAATCCATTTTAGTGTTCCTCAGTCCATTTTGTTGACCAATTTTTGGTTCCTAATATTCTTTTTGTGTCCCTCCGCCTGTTTTTGGGTTCCTCAATCCATTTTTGGGTTCCTCAATGCATCTTTGGGTTCTCTATCCATTTTTGGGTTCCCCAATCCTTTTTTGGGTCCTTCAATCCATTTTTGGTGCCCTCAGACCACTTTTGGGTTCCTCAGGCCATTTTTGGGTTCCACAATCCGTTTTTGGTGCACTCAGCCCATTGTTTCGTCCTCAATCCATTTTTGGGTTCCTCAATCCATTTTTGGGTTCCTCAATCCATTTTTGGGTTCCTCAATCCATTTTTGGGTTCCTCAATCCATTTTTGGGTTCCTCAATCCATTTTTGGGTTCCTCAAATCATTTTTGGGTTCCTCAATCCATTTTTGGCCAACTGAATCCATTTTTTGGGTGAATCCTTCTTTTTAGGTCTCTGAATCCATTTTTGGGTCCCTCAATCCAATTTTGGGACCCTCAATCCATGTTTGGGTTCCTCAATCCATTTTTCGGCCCCTCAATCCATTTTTGGGTTCCTCTATCCATTTTTTGATTCCTCAATCCAATTTTGTTTCCTCAAACCATTTTCTGGTCCCTAATCCATTTTTGGGTTCCTCAATCCATTTTTGGGTTCCTCAATCCATTTTCGGTTTCCTCAATCCAGTTTTGGGTCCCTCAGCCCATTTTTGTGTTCGTCAATACATTTTTGGTTTCCCCAATCCATTTTTGGGTCCCTCAGCCCTTTTTTGTGTTCCTCAATATATTTTTGGTTTCCCCAATCCATTTTTGGGTCTCTGAATCCATTTTTGATCCCTCAATCCTTTTTTTGGTCTCTCAATCCATTTTTGGGTTCCTCAGATCATTTTTGGGTTCCTCAATCCATTTTTTGGTCCCTCGGCCCATTTTTGGGTTCATCTAACCATTTTTAGATTCCTCTATCCATTTTTGGGACCTTCAGCTAGTTTTTGGGTTCCACAATACATTTTTGGTCCTTCAATCCATTTTTTGGTCCCTCAATCTATTTTTGGGTCTTTCAATTCTTTTGTGGCTTCCTCAATCCATTTTTGGACCCCTCAATCCATTTTTGGTTTCCTCAATCCATTTCTGGGTTCCTCTATCCATTTTAGGATTCCTCAATCCATTTTTGTTTCCTCAAACCATTTTCTGGTCCCTAATCCATTTTTGGGTCCATCAAACCATTTTTGGGTTCTTCAGCCCATTTTTGGGTCCCTCAATTCATTACTGGCTTCCTCAATCCATTTTCGGGGCCATCAATCCATTTTTGGATTCGTCATTCCATTTTGGGGCCTCTCAATCTGTTTCTGGGTTCCTCAATCTATTTTTGGGTTCCTCAGTGATTTTTGGGTCCCTCAATCCATTTTTGGTGCTCTCAGCGCATTTTCGGTTCCTCTATCCATTTCTGGGTTCCTCAATCCATGTTTGGCTCGTTGAATCCATTTTTGGGTTACACAATGCATTTTATGTTTCCTGTATCCATTTTTGGGTCAATACGTTTTTGGGTCCCTGAATCCATTTTTGGCTTCCTCAATCCATTTTTGGGTTCCTCAATCCTTTTTTCGGTTTCTCGGCCCATTTTTCAGTTCCTCAATCCATTTCTGGGTCCCTCAATCAATTTTTGAATCTCTCAATCCATTTTTTGGGTTCCTCAATCAATTTTTGGCTTCCCTAGGCAATTTTTGGGTTCCTCATTCAATATTTGGGTTGTTCAATCAATTTTAGGGTTCCTCAATCTATTTTGTTGACCAATTTTTGGTTCCTAATTTTCTTTTTGGGTCCCTCGGCCTGTTTTTGGGTTCCTCAATCCATTTTTGGACCCCTCAATCCATTTTTGGTTTCCTCAATCCATTTCTGGGCTCCTCTATCCCTTTTTGGACCCCTCAATCCATTTTTGGTTTCCTCAAACCATTTTCTGGTCCCTCAATCCATTTTTTGGTCCATCATTCCATTTTTGGGTTCTTCAGCCCATTTTTGGGTTCCTCAATCCATTTTTGGTTCCCTCACACCATTTTTGTTCTCCTCAATACCTTTTTGGGTTCCTCAATCCTATTTTGAGTTCCTCAAACCATTTTTGGATTCCTCTATCCACTTTTGGGTTCCCATGTCCTTTTTTGGGTCCTTCAATCCATTTTTGCTGCCCTCAGACCACTTTTGGTTCCTCAGCCCATTTTTGGTTTCCACAATCCGTTTTTGGGGCCCTCAATCCGTTTTTGGGGCCCTCAATCCGTTTTTGGGTCCCTCAATTCATTACTGGCTTCCTCAATCCATTTTCGTTGCCCTCAATCCATGTTTGGGTTCCTCAATCCATGTTTGGGTTCCTCAATCCATGTTTGGGCCACTCAATCCATGTCTGGGTTCCTCAATACATTTTTTGTTTTCTCGGCCCATTTTTAGGTTCCACATTCCATTTTTGGTTTCCTCAATTCATTTTTTGGGTTCCCCAATGTATTTTTGGGTCCCTCAATCCATTTTTGTTGCCCTCAGACCACTTTTGGGTTCTTCAGCCCATTTTTGGGCTCCTCAATACGTTTTCGGTGCTCTCAGCCCATTTTTGGGTTCCTCAATCCATTTTTTGGTCCCTCGGCCCATTTTTGGGACCTTCAGCTAGTTTTTGGGTTCCACAATACATTTTTGATCCCTCAATCCATTTTTTGGTCACTCAATCTATTTTTGGGTTCCTCAATCCATTTTTGGATTCGTCAATCCATTTTTGGGCCTCTCAATCTGTTTCTGGATTCCTCAATCTATTTTTGGGTTCCTCAGTGATTTTTGGGTCCCTCAAACCATTTTTGGTGCTCTCAGACCATTTTTGGATTCTTCTATCCATTTTTGGGTTCCTCAATCCATGTTTGGCTCGTTGAATCCATTTTTGGGTTACAGAATGCATTTTATGTTTCCTGTATCCATTTTGGGGTCAATACGTTTTTGGGTCCCTGAATCCATTTTTGGCTTCCTCAATCCATTTTTGGGTCCCTCAATCCTTTTTTGGGTTCCTCAATCCTTTTTTGGGTTCCTCAATCCTTTTTTGGGTTCCTCAATCCATTTTTGGCTTCCTCAATCCATTTTTGGGTTCCCCAATCTCTTTTTGGGTCCTTCAATCCATTTTTGGTGCCCTCAGACCACTTTTGGGTTCCTCAGACCATTTTTGGGCTCCTCAATCCATTTCATGTTTCCTCAGCCCTTTTTTGTGTTCCTCAATACGTTTTTGGTTTCCCCAATCCATTTTTGGGTCTCTGAATTCATTTTTAGGTCCCTCAATCCGTTTTTTGGTCCCTCAATCCATTTTTGGGTTCCTCAGCCCAATTTTGGGTTCCTCAATCCATTTTTTGTTCCCTCGGCCCATTTTTGGGTTCATCTAACCATTTTTAGATTCCTCTATCCATTTTTGGGACCTTCAGCTAGTTTTTGGGTTCCACAATACATTTTTGATCCCTCAATCCATTTTTTGGTCACTCAATCTATTTTTGGGTTCCTCAATCCATTTTTGGATTCATCAATCCATTTTTGGGCCTCTCAATCTGTTTCTGGATTCCTCAATCTATTTTTGGGTTCCTCAGTGATTTTTGGGTCCCTCAATCCATTTTTGGTGCTCTCAGACCATTTTTGGATTCTTCTATCCATTTTTGGGTTCCTCAATCCATGTTTGGCTCGTTGAATCCATTTTTGGGTTACAGAATGCATTTTATGTTTCCTGTATCCATTTTTGGGTCAATACGTTTTTGGGTCCCTGAATCCATTTTTGGCTTCCTCACTCCATTTTTGGGTCCCTCACTCCATTTTTGGCTTCCTCACTCCATTTTTGGCTTCCTCAATCCATTTTTGTCTTCCTCAATCCATTTTTGGCTTCCCCAATCTTTTTTTGGGTCCTTCAATCCATTTTGGTGCCCTCAGACCACTTTTGGGTCCCTCAATACGTTTTCGGTGCTCTCAGCCCATTTTGGGGTTCCTCAATCCATTCCATGTTTCCTCAGCCCTGTTTTGTGTTCCTCAATACATTTTTTTGGTTTCCCCAATCCATTTTTGGGTCTCTGAATCGATTTTTAGGTCCCTCAATCCGTTTTTTGGTCCCTCAATCCATTTTTGGATTCCTCAGCCCAATTTTGGGTTCCTCAATCCATTTTTTGTTCCCTCGTCTCATTTTTGGTTTCATCTAACCATTTTTAGATTCCTCTATCCATTTTTGGGACCTTCAGCTAGTTTTTGGGTTCCTCAATACATTTTTGGGTCCCTCAATTCTTTTTTGGCGTTCTCAATCCATTTTCTGGTCTCTCAGTCAATTTTTGGTTTGCTCAATCCATTTCTGTGTTCCTCAATCCATTTTTGGTTTCCTCACTCCGTTTTTGTTTCCTCAAACCATTTTCTGGTCCCTCAATCCATTTTCGGGCCCCTCAATCCATTTTTGGGTTCTTCAGCCCATTTTTGGGTTCGTCAATCCATTTTTGGTTCCCTCACAGCATTTTGGGTTTCCTGAATACATTTTTGGTTTCCTCCCTCCTATTTTGAGTTCCTCAAACCATTTCTGGGTTCCTCTATCCATTTTTGGTTTCCCCAATCTTTTTTGGGTCCTTCAATCCATTTTTGGTGCCCTCAGACGACTTTTGGGTTCCTCAGCCCATTTTGGGTTTCCACAATCCGTTTTTGGGTCCCTCAATCCATTTTTGGGTTCCCCAATCTATTTTTGGGTTCCCCAATCTATTTTTGGTTTCCCCAATCTATTTTTGGGTCCTTCAATCCATTTTTGGTGCCCTCAGACCACTTTTAGTTTCCTCAGACCACTTTTGGTTTCCTCAGACCATTTTTGGGCTCCTCAATACGTTTTCGGTGCTCTCAGCCCATTTTTGGGTTCCTCAATCCATTTTTGGACCCCTCAATCCATTTTCGGTTTCCTCAATCCATTTCTGGTTCCTCTATCCATTTTTGGATTCCTCAATCCATTTTTGTTTCCTCAAACCATTTTCTGGTCCCTCAATCCATTTTTTGGTCCATCATCCATTTTTGGGTTCTTCAGCCCATTTTTGGGTTCCTCAATCCATTTTTGGGCCTCTCAATCCATTTTTGGGTTCTTCAGCCCATTTTTGGGTTCCTCAATCCATTTTTGGACCCCTCAATCCATTTTCGGTTTCCTCAATCCATTTCTGGGTTCCTCTATCCATTTTTGGATTCCTCAATCCATTTTTGTTTCCTCAAACCATTTTCTGGTCCCTCAATCCATTTTTTGGTCCATCATTCCATTTTTGGGTTCTTCAGACCATTTTTGGGTCCCTCAATCCATTTTCGGCCCCTCAATCCATTTTTGGGTTCTTCAGCCCATTTTTGGGTTCGTCAATCCATTTTTGGTTCCCTCACAGCATTTTGGGTTTCCTGAATACATTTTTGGTTTCCTCCCTCCTATTTTGAGTTCCTCAAACCATTTCTGGGTTCCTCTATCCATTTTTGGTTTCCCCAATCCTTTTTTGGGTCCTTCAATCCATTTTTGGTGCCCTCAGACGACTTTTGGGTTCCTCAGCCCATTTTGGGTTTCCACAATCCGTTTTTGGGTCCCTCAATCCATTTTTGGGTTCCCCAATCTATTTTTGGGTTCCCCAATCTATTTTTGGTTTCCCCAATCTATTTTTGGGTCCTTCAATCCATTTTTGGTGCCCTCAGACCACTTTTAGTTTCCTCAGACACTTTTGGTTTCCTCAGACCATTTTTGGGCTCCTCAA
>JAUMJL010001504.1:0-158182 GCA_033558185.1 Dromococcyx pavoninus | reverse complement strand
CAGCCCATTTTGGGGTCCCTCAGCCCATTTTGGGTTCCTCAATCCATTTTTAAGTTCCTCAATCCATTTTTTGATTCCTCAATCCATGTTTGGGTCCTTCAATACATTTTTGTTTCCTCAATCCATTTTTCGGGACTTCAGACCATTTTTGGGTTCTTCAATCCATTTTTTGGTCCATGAATCCATTTTTTGTTTCTTCAATCTATTTTTTGGTCCCTCAATCCTTCTTTGGGTTCCTCAATCTATGTTTTGGTCCCTCAATCCACTTTTGGGTTCTTCAGCCCATTGTTGGGTTCCTCAATCTGTTTTTGGTTTACTGAATCCATTGTTGGGTTCCTCAATCCATTTTTGGGTCCCTTAAACTATTTTTGAGTTCCGCAGCCCACTTTTCAGTTCCTCAGTTCTATTGGGGTTCCTCAAACCATTTTTGGTTCCTCGATTCATTTTGCGTTCCTGAATTCAATTTTTGTGTTCTCAATTCATTTTTGGGTCCTTCAAAACATTTTGTTCTCCTCAATCCATTTTCGGGCCTTCAGCCCATTTTTGGGTTTTTAATACCATGTTTTGTTCCATGAATCCATTTTTTTGTTTCTTCAATCTATTTTTTGGTCCCTCAATGCATCTTTGGATTCCTCAATCCATTTTGGGTTCCTCAGACCACTTTTGGTCGCTCAGCCCATTTTTGGGTCGATCAGCCCATTTTTGGTTTCCTCAGAACATTTTTGTGTTGCTCAATTAATTTTTGGGTTCCTCAATCCAATTTTTGGACCCTCAATCCAGTTTTGGGTTTCTCAATCTTCTTTTGGTCCCTCAATCCATTTTTGGGTTCTTCAGCCCATTTTGGGATTCCTGAGTCTATTTTTGGGTTCCTGAATCTTTTTTTTGGACCCTGAATCCATTTTCGGTTTCTCAATTTATTTTGTGTCCCTCAATCTATTTTTGGGTTCCTCAATCCATTTTTGGGTTCCTCAATGCATTTTTGGGTTCCTCAATCTATTTTTTGGTCCTTCAATCATTTTTGGGTTCCTCGGAACTTTTTTGGGTTCCTCAATCCATTTTTTCGTTCTGAATGCTTGTTCGGACCCTCAATCCATTTTTGGGTACCTGACCCAATTTTTGCATTCCTCAACCCTTTTTTGGGTTCCTCAATCCATTTTTGTGTTCCTCAATCCATTTTTTGGACCCGCAACACATTTTTTGGACCCTCAATCCATTTTTAGGTCCTCAGCCCTTTTTTTCGGTTCCTCAGCCCATTTTTTAGTTCCTCAATCCATATTTTGATTCCTCAGTCCATTTTTAGACCCTCAATCCGGTTTCTGGTCCCCAACCCATTTTTGGGTCCCTATCCCTTTTTTTAGGTTCCTCAGCCCATTTTTGGGTCCCTCAGTCCATTTTTGGTTTCCTCTATCCATTTTTGGTTCCTCAATTCATTTTTGCGTTCCTGAGTTCAATTTTTGTGTTCCTCAATCCATTTTTGGGTCCTTCAATACATTTCTGGTTTCCTCAATCCATTTTTTGGGACTTCAGCCCATTTTTGAGTTCCTCAGCCCATTTTTGTGTTTCTCAGAATATTTCTGGGTTCCTCAGAACATTTTTGGGTTCCTCAATTTATTTTGGATTTCCTCAATCCATTTTTGGTTCCCTCAGCCCATTTTTGGTCCCTCAGCCCATTTTTGGGTTCCTCAGACCACGTTTGGTTTCCTCAGAACATTTTTGGGTTCCTCAATCCATTTTTAAGTTCCTCATCCATTTTTGATTCCTCAATCCATTGTGAGTTCCTCAATCCATTTTTGGCCTCTTTAGCCCATTTTTGGTATTCTCAACCCATTTTGGGGTTCCTCAATCCATTTTTTGATTCTTCAGTCAATTTTTGAGTTTCTCAATCCATTTTGGGTTTCTCCACCCATTTCTGGGTTGCTTAATCCGGTTTTTTGTCCCTCAATCCATTTCTTGATACCTCAGCTCATTTTTGGGTCCCTGTATTTTTTGGGGGGTTCCTCAGTCAATTTTGGTGTCCCTCAGCCCATTTTTGAGTTCCTCAATCCATTTTTGGTTCCCTCAGACCATTTTGGGGGTCGCTCATTTTTGGTATCCTCAGCTCATTTTTCTGTTGCTCAATTCATTTTTTGGTTCCTCAATCCAATTTTTGGACCCTCAATCCATTTTTGGGTACCTCAGTCCATTTTTTAGTTCCTCAGTCCTTTATTGGGTTCCTCAATCCATTTTTGGGTTCCTCAATCCTTTTTTGGGTTCCTCAATCCATTCTTGGGTTCCTCTTTCCATTTTTAGGTTCATCAATCTGGTTTTGGGTTCCTCAATCCATTTTTGGTTCCCTCAGCCCATTTTTGGTTCCCTCAGCCCATTATTGTGTTTCTCAGAACATTTTTGGGTTCCTCAATTTATTTTGGCGTTCCTCAATCCATTTTTGATTCCCTCAGTCCATTTTTGGGTTCCTGAATCGATTTTTTGTTCTCTCAGGATATTTTTGGTTTCCTCAATCCATTCTTCGATTCCTCAATACATTTTTGAGTTCCTCAATCCATTTTTTTTCCTTCAATCCATTTTTGGGTTCCTCAATCCATTTTTTTGGTCTCTCAGCCCATTTTTGGGTTCCTCAATCCATTTTTGGGTCCCTCAATCCATTTGGGGATCCTTCAGCACATTTCGGCGTTCCTCAGACCATTTTTGGGTTCCTGAATCTATTTTTTGGTCCCTCTATCCTTTTTTGTGGGTTCCCAATCCATTTTTGGGTTCCTCAATCCTTTTTTGGGTTCCTCAATCCATTCTTGGGTTCCTCAGTCCATTTTTAGGTTCATCAATCTGGTTTTGGGTTCCTCAATCCATTTTTGGTTCCCTCAGCCCATTTTTGTGTTTCTCAGAATATTTTTGGGTTCCTCAAAACATTTTTGGGTTCCTCAATCTATTTTGGCATTCCTCAATCCATTTTGGCGTTCCTCAATGCTGTTTTGGTTCCCTCAGCCCATTTTTGGGTCCCTCAGTCCATTTTTGGGTTCCTCAATCCATTTTTGGGTTCCTCAGAACATTTTTGGGTTCCTCAATCCCTTTTTTGGTCCATGAATCCATTTTTTGTTTCTTCAATCTATTTTTTGGTCCCTCAATCCTTCTTTGGGTTCCTCAATCTATGTTTTGGTCCCTCAATCCACTTTTGGGTTCTTCAGCCCATTTTTGGATTCCTCAATCCGTTTTTGGTTTACTGAATCCATTTTTGGGTTCCTCAATCCATTTTTTGGGTCCCTTTAAACTATTTTTGTGTTCCGCAGCCAATTTTTTGGTTCCTCAGACTATTTTGGGGTTCCTCAAACCATTTTTGGTTCCTCAATTCATTTTTGCGTTCCCGAATTCAATTTTTGTGTTCCTCAATTCATTTTTGGGTCCCTCAAAACATTTTTGTTCTCTTCAATCCATTTTTCGGGCCTTCAGCCCATTTTTGGGGTTTTAATACCATGTTTTGCTCCATGAATCCATTTTTTGTTTCTTCAATCTGTTTTTTGGTCCCTCAATGCATCTTTCGATTCCTCAATCCATTTTTGGGTTCCTCAATCCATTTTTGGTTTCCTCAATCCATTTTTGGGTTCCTCAATCCATTTTTGCTTCCCTCAGCCCATTTTTGGTTCCCTCAGCCCATTTTTGTCTTTCTCAGAATATTTTTGGGTTCCTCAAACATTTTTGGTTTCCTCAATCTATTTTGGCGTTCCTCAATCCATTTTTGCTTCCCTCAGCCCATTTTGGGGTCCCTCAGCCCATTTTTGGGTTCCTCAATCCATTTTTAAGTTCCTCAATCCATTTTTTGATTCCTCAATCCATGTTTGGGTCCTTCAATACATTTTTGGTTTCCTCAATCCATTTTTCGGGACTTCAGCCCATTTTTGGGTTCTTCAATCCATTTTTTGGTCCATGAATCCATTTTTTGTTTCTTCAATCTATTTTTTGGTCCCTCAATCCTTCTTTGGGTTCCTCAATCTATGTTTTGGTCCCTCAATCCACTTTTGGGTTCTTCAGCCCATTGTTGGGTTCCTCAATCTGTTTTTGGTTTACTGAATCCATTGTTGGGTTCCTCAATCCATTTTTGGGTCCCTTAAACTATTTTTGAGTTCCGCAGCCCACTTTTCAGTTCCTCAGTCTATTTTGGGGTTCCTCAAACCATTTTTGGTTCCTCGATTCATTTTTGCGTTCCTGAATTCAATTTTTGTGTTTCTCAATTCATTTTTGGGTCCTTCAAAACATTTTTGTTCTCCTCAATCCATTTTTCGGGCCTTCAGCCCATTTTTGGGTTTTTAATACCATGTTTTGTTCCATGAATTCATTTTTTTGTTTCTTCAATCTATTTTTTGGTCCCTCAATGCATCTTTGGATTCCTCAATCCATTTTTGGGTTCCTCAGACCACTTTTGGGTCGCTCAGCCCATTTTTGGGTCGATCAGCCCATTTTTGGTTTCCTCAGAACATTTTTGTGTTGCTCAATTAATTTTTGGGTTCCTCAATCCAATTTTTGGACCCTCAATCCAGTTTTGGGTTTCTCAATCTTCTTTTGGTCCCTCAATCCATTTTTGGGTTCTTCAGCCCATTTTGGGATTCCTGAGTCTATTTTTGGGTTCCTGAATCTTTTTTTTGGACCCTGAATCCATTTTCGGGTTTCTCAATTTATTTTTGTGTCCCTCAATCTATTTTTGGGTTCCTCAATCCATTTTTGGGTTCCTCAATGCATTTTTGGGTTCCTCAATCTATTTTTTGGTCCTTCAATCCATTTTTGGGTTCCTCGGAACTTTTTTGGGTTCCTCAATCCATTTTTTCGTTCCTGAATGCTTTGTTCGGACCCTCAATCCATTTTTGGGTACCTGACCCAATTTTTGCATTCCTCAACCCTTTTTTGGGTTCCTCAATCCATTTTTGTGTTCCTCAATCCATTTTTTGGACCCGCAACACATTTTTTGGACCCTCAATCCATTTTTAGGTCCTCAGCCCTTTTTTTCGGTTCCTCAGCCCATTTTTTAGTTCCTCAATCCATATTTTGATTCCTCAGTCCATTTTTTAGACCCTCAATCCGGTTTCTGGTCCCCAACCCATTTTTGGGTCCCTATCCCTTTTTTTAGGTTCCTCAGCCCATTTTTGGGTCCCTCAGTCCATTTTTGGGTTCCTCTATCCATTTTTGGTTCCTCAATTCATTTTTGCGTTCCTGAGTTCAATTTTTGTGTTCCTCAATCCATTTTTGGGTCCTTCAATACATTTCTGGTTTCCTCAATCCATTTTTTGGGACTTCAGCCCATTTTTGAGTTCCTCAGCCCATTTTTGTGTTTCTCAGAATATTTCTGGGTTCCTCAGAACATTTTTGGGTTCCTCAATTTATTTTGGATTTCCTCAATCCATTTTTGGTTCCCTCAGCCCATTTTTGGGTCCCTCAGCCCATTTTTGGGTTCCTCAGACCACGTTTGGTTTCCTCAGAACATTTTTGGGTTCCTCAATCCATTTTTAAGTTCCTCAATCCATTTTTTGATTCCTCAATCCATTTGTGAGTTCCTCAATCCATTTTTGGCCTCTTTAGCCCATTTTTGGTATTCTCAACCCATTTTGGGGTTCCTCAATCCATTTTTTGATTCTTCAGTCAATTTTTGAGTTTCTCAATCCATTTTGGGGTTTCTCCACCCATTTCTGGGTTGCTTAATCCGGTTTTTTGTCCCTCAATCCATTTCTTGATACCTCAGCTCATTTTTGGGTCCCTGTATTTTTTGGGGGGTTCCTCAGTCAATTTTGGTGTCCCTCAGCCCATTTTTGAGTTCCTCAATCCATTTTTGGTTCCCTCAGACCATTTTGGGGGTCGCTCATTTTTGGTATCCTCAGCTCATTTTTCTGTTGCTCAATTCATTTTTTGGTTCCTCAATCCAATTTTTGGACCCTCAATCCATTTTTGGGTACCTCAGTCCATTTTTTAGTTCCTCAGTCCTTTATTGGGTTCCTCAATCCATTTTTGGGTTCCTCAATCCTTTTTTGGGTTCCTCAATCCATTCTTGGGTTCCTCTTTCCATTTTTAGGTTCATCAATCTGGTTTTGGGTTCCTCAATCCATTTTTGGTTCCCTCAGCCCATTTTTGGTTCCCTCAGCCCATTATTGTGTTTCTCAGAACATTTTTGGGTTCCTCAATTTATTTTGGCGTTCCTCAATCCATTTTTGATTCCCTCAGTCCATTTTTGGGTTCCTGAATCGATTTTTTGTTCTCTCAGGATATTTTTGGTTTCCTCAATCCATTCTTCGATTCCTCAATACATTTTTGAGTTCCTCAATCCATTTTTTTTCCTTCAATCCATTTTTGGGTTCCTCAATCCATTTTTTGGTCTCTCAGCCCATTTTTGGGTTCCTCAATCCATTTTTGGGTCCCTCAATCCATTTGGGGATCCTTCAGCACATTTCGGCGTTCCTCAGACCATTTTTGGGTTCCTGAATCTATTTTTTGGTCCCTCTATCCTTTTTTGTGGGTTCCCAATCCATTTTTGGGTTCCTCAATCCTTTTTTGGGTTCCTCAATCCATTCTTGGGTTCCTCAGTCCATTTTTAGGTTCATCAATCTGGTTTTGGGTTCCTCAATCCATTTTTGGTTCCCTCAGCCCATTTTTGTGTTTCTCAGAATATTTTTGGGTTCCTCAAAACATTTTTGGGTTCCTCAATCTATTTTGGCATTCCTCAATCCATTTTGGCGTTCCTCAATGCTGTTTTGGTTCCCTCAGCCCATTTTTGGGTCCCTCAGTCCATTTTTGGGTTCCTCAATCCATTTTTGGGTTCCTCAGAACATTTTTGGGTTCCTCAATCCCTTTTTTGGTCCATGAATCCATTTTTTGTTTCTTCAATCTATTTTTTGGTCCCTCAATCCTTCTTTGGGTTCCTCAATCTATGTTTTGGTCCCTCAATCCACTTTTGGGTTCTTCAGCCCATTTTTGGATTCCTCAATTCGTTTTTGGTTTACTGAATCCATTTTTGGGTTCCTCAATCCATTTTTGGGTCCCTTTAAACTATTTTTGTGTTCCGCAGCCAATTTTTTGGTTCCTCAGACTATTTTGGGGTTCCTCAAACCATTTTTGGTTCCTCAATTCATTTTTGCGTTCCTGAATTCAATTTTTGTGTTCCTCAATTCATTTTTGGGTCCCTCAAAACATTTTTGTTCTCTTCAATCCATTTTTCGGGCCGTCAGCCCATTTTTGGGGTTTTAATACCATGTTTTGCTCCATGAATCCATTTTTTGTTTCTTCAATCTGTTTTTTGGTCCCTCAATGCATCTTTCGATTCCTCAATCCATTTTTGGGTTCCTCAATCCATTTTTGGTTTCCTCAATCCATTTTTGGGTTCCTCAATCCATTTTTGCTTCCCTCAGCCCATTTTTGGTTCCCTCAGCCCATTTTTGTCTTTCTCAGAATATTTTTGGGTTCCTCAAACATTTTTGGTTTCCTCAATCTATTTTGGTGTTCCTCAATCCATTTTTGCTTCCCTCAGCCCATTTTGGGGTCCCTCAGCCCATTTTTGGGTTCCTCAATCCATTTTTAAGTTCCTCAATCCATTTTTTGATTCCTCAATCCATGTTTGGGTCCTTCAATACATTTTTGGTTTCCTCAATCCATTTTTCGGGACTTCAGCCCATTTTTGGGTTCTTCAATCCATTTTTTGGTCCATGAATCCATTTTTTGTTTCTTCAATCTATTTTTTGGTCCCTCAATCCTTCTTTGGGTTCCTCAATCTATGTTTTGGTCCCTCAATCCACTTTTGGGTTCTTCAGCCCATTGTTGGGTTCCTCAATCTGTTTTTGGTTTACTGAATCCATTGTTGGGTTCCTCAATCCATTTTTGGGTCCCTTAAACTATTTTTGAGTTCCGCAGCCCACTTTTCAGTTCCTCAGTCTATTTTGGGGTTCCTCAAACCATTTTTGGTTCCTCGATTCATTTTTGCGTTCCTGAATTCAATTTTTGTGTTTCTCAATTCATTTTTGGGTCCTTCAAAACATTTTTGTTCTCCTCAATCCATTTTTCGGGCCTTCAGCCCATTTTTGGGTTTTTAATACCATGTTTTGTTCCATGAATCCATTTTTTTGTTTCTTCAATCTATTTTTTGGTCCCTCAATGCATCTTTGGATTCCTCAATCCATTTTTGGGTTCCTCAGACCACTTTTGGGTCGCTCAGCCCATTTTTGGGTCGATCAGCCCATTTTTGGTTTCCTCAGAACATTTTTGTGTTGCTCAATTAATTTTTGGGTTCCTCAATCCAATTTTTGGACCCTCAATCCAGTTTTGGGTTTCTCAATCTTCTTTTGGTCCCTCAATCCATTTTTGGGTTCTTCAGCCCATTTTGGGATTCCTGAGTCTATTTTTGGGTTCCTGAATCTTTTTTTTGGACCCTGAATCCATTTTCGGGTTTCTCAATTTATTTTTGTGTCCCTCAATCTATTTTTGGGTTCCTCAATCCATTTTTGGGTTCCTCAATGCATTTTTGGGTTCCTCAATCTATTTTTTGGTCCTTCAATCCATTTTTGGGTTCCTCGGAACTTTTTTGGGTTCCTCAATCCATTTTTTCGTTCCTGAATGCTTTGTTCGGACCCTCAATCCATTTTTGGGTACCTGACCCAATTTTTGCATTCCTCAACCCTTTTTTGGGTTCCTCAATCCATTTTTGTGTTCCTCAATCCATTTTTTGGACCCGCAACACATTTTTTGGACCCTCAATCCATTTTTAGGTCCTCAGCCCTTTTTTTCGGTTCCTCAGCCCATTTTTTAGTTCCTCAATCCATATTTTGATTCCTCAGTCCATTTTTTAGACCCTCAATCCGGTTTCTGGTCCCCAACCCATTTTTGGGTCCCTATCCCTTTTTTTAGGTTCCTCAGCCCATTTTTGGGTCCCTCAGTCCATTTTTGGTTTCCTCTATCCATTTTTGGTTCCTCAATTCATTTTTGCGTTCCTGAGTTCAATTTTTGTGTTCCTCAATCCATTTTTGGGTCCTTCAATACATTTCTGGTTTCCTCAATCCATTTTTTGGGACTTCAGCCCATTTTTGAGTTCCTCAGCCCATTTTTGTGTTTCTCAGAATATTTCTGGGTTCCTCAGAACATTTTTGGGTTCCTCAATTTATTTTGGATTTCCTCAATCCATTTTTGGTTCCCTCAGCCCATTTTTGGGTCCCTCAGCCCATTTTTGGGTTCCTCAGACCACGTTTGGTTTCCTCAGAACATTTTTGGGTTCCTCAATCCATTTTTAAGTTCCTCAATCCATTTTTTGATTCCTCAATCCATTTGTGAGTTCCTCAATCCATTTTTGGCCTCTTTAGCCCATTTTTGGTATTCTCAACCCATTTTGGGGTTCCTCAATCCATTTTTTGATTCTTCAGTCAATTTTTGAGTTTCTCAATCCATTTTGGGGTTTCTCCACCCATTTCTGGGTTGCTTAATCCGGTTTTTTGTCCCTCAATCCATTTCTTGATACCTCAGCTCATTTTTGGGTCCCTGTATTTTTTGGGGGGTTCCTCAGTCAATTTTGGTGTCCCTCAGCCCATTTTTGAGTTCCTCAATCCATTTTTGGTTCCCTCAGACCATTTTGGGGGTCGCTCATTTTTGGTATCCTCAGCTCATTTTTCTGTTGCTCAATTCATTTTTTGGTTCCTCAATCCAATTTTTGGACCCTCAATCCATTTTTGGGTACCTCAGTCCATTTTTTAGTTCCTCAGTCCTTTATTGGGTTCCTCAATCCATTTTTGGGTTCCTCAATCCTTTTTTGGGTTCCTCAATCCATTCTTGGGTTCCTCTTTCCATTTTTAGGTTCATCAATCTGGTTTTGGGTTCCTCAATCCATTTTTGGTTCCCTCAGCCCATTTTTGGTTCCCTCAGCCCATTATTGCGTTTCTCAGAACATTTTTGGGTTCCTCAATTTATTTTGGCGTTCCTCAATCCATTTTTGATTCCCTCAGTCCATTTTTGGGTTCCTGAATCGATTTTTTGTTCTCTCAGGATATTTTTGGTTTCCTCAATCCATTCTTCGATTCCTCAATACATTTTTGAGTTCCTCAATCCATTTTTTTTCCTTCAATCCATTTTTGGGTTCCTCAATCCATTTTTTGGTCTCTCAGCCCATTTTTGGGTTCCTCAATCCATTTTTGGGTCCCTCAATCCATTTGGGGATCCTTCAGCACATTTCGGCGTTCCTCAGACCATTTTTGGGTTCCTGAATCTATTTTTTGGTCCCTCTATCCTTTTTTGTGGGTTCCCAATCCATTTTTGGGTTCCTCAATCCTTTTTTGGGTTCCTCAATCCATTCTTGGGTTCCTCAGTCCATTTTTAGGTTCATCAATCTGGTTTTGGGTTCCTCAATCCATTTTTGGTTCCCTCAGCCCATTTTTGTGTTTCTCAGAATATTTTTGGGTTCCTCAAAACATTTTTGGGTTCCTCAATCTATTTTGGCATTCCTCAATCCATTTTGGCGTTCCTCAATGCTGTTTTGGTTCCCTCAGCCCATTTTTGGGTCCCTCAGTCCATTTTTGGGTTCCTCAATCCATTTTTGGGTTCCTCAGAACATTTTTGGGTTCCTCAATCCCTTTTTTGGTCCATGAATCCATTTTTTGTTTCTTCAATCTATTTTTTGGTCCCTCAATCCTTCTTTGGGTTCCTCAATCTATGTTTTGGTCCCTCAATCCACTTTTGGGTTCTTCAGCCCATTGTTGGGTTCCTCAATCTGTTTTTGGTTTACTGAATCCATTGTTGGGTTCCTCAATCCATTTTTGGGTCCCTTAAACTATTTTTGAGTTCCGCAGCCCACTTTTCAGTTCCTCAGTCTATTTTGGGGTTCCTCAAACCATTTTTGGTTCCTCGATTCATTTTTGCGTTCCTGAATTCAATTTTTGTGTTTCTCAATTCATTTTTGGGTCCTTCAAAACATTTTTGTTCTCCTCAATCCATTTTTCGGGCCTTCAGCCCATTTTTGGGTTTTTAATACCATGTTTTGTTCCATGAATCCATTTTTTTGTTTCTTCAATCTATTTTTTGGTCCCTCAATGCATCTTTGGATTCCTCAATCCATTTTTGGGTTCCTCAGACCACTTTTGGGTCGCTCAGCCCATTTTTGGGTCGATCAGCCCATTTTTGGTTTCCTCAGAACATTTTTGTGTTGCTCAATTAATTTTTGGGTTCCTCAATCCAATTTTTGGACCCTCAATCCAGTTTTGGGTTTCTCAATCTTCTTTTGGTCCCTCAATCCATTTTTGGGTTCTTCAGCCCATTTTGGGATTCCTGAGTCTATTTTTGGGTTCCTGAATCTTTTTTTTGGACCCTGAATCCATTTTCGGGTTTCTCAATTTATTTTTGTGTCCCTCAATCTATTTTTGGGTTCCTCAATCCATTTTTGGGTTCCTCAATGCATTTTTGGGTTCCTCAATCTATTTTTTGGTCCTTCAATCCATTTTTGGGTTCCTCGGAACTTTTTTGGGTTCCTCAATCCATTTTTTCGTTCCTGAATGCTTTGTTCGGACCCTCAATCCATTTTTGGGTACCTGACCCAATTTTTGCATTCCTCAACCCTTTTTTGGGTTCCTCAATCCATTTTTGTGTTCCTCAATCCATTTTTTGGACCCGCAACACATTTTTTGGACCCTCAATCCATTTTTAGGTCCTCAGCCCTTTTTTTCGGTTCCTCAGCCCATTTTTTAGTTCCTCAATCCATATTTTGATTCCTCAGTCCATTTTTTAGACCCTCAATCCGGTTTCTGGTCCCCAACCCATTTTTGGGTCCCTATCCCTTTTTTTAGGTTCCTCAGCCCATTTTTGGGTCCCTCAGTCCATTTTTGGTTTCCTCTATCCATTTTTGGTTCCTCAATTCATTTTTGCGTTCCTGAGTTCAATTTTTGTGTTCCTCAATCCATTTTTGGGTCCTTCAATACATTTCTGGTTTCCTCAATCCATTTTTTGGGACTTCAGCCCATTTTTGAGTTCCTCAGCCCATTTTTGTGTTTCTCAGAATATTTCTGGGTTCCTCAGAACATTTTTGGGTTCCTCAATTTATTTTGGATTTCCTCAATCCATTTTTGGTTCCCTCAGCCCATTTTTGGGTCCCTCAGCCCATTTTTGGGTTCCTCAGACCACGTTTGGTTTCCTCAGAACATTTTTGGGTTCCTCAATCCATTTTTAAGTTCCTCAATCCATTTTTTGATTCCTCAATCCATTTGTGAGTTCCTCAATCCATTTTTGGCCTCTTTAGCCCATTTTTGGTATTCTCAACCCATTTTGGGGTTCCTCAATCCATTTTTTGATTCTTCAGTCAATTTTTGAGTTTCTCAATCCATTTTGGGGTTTCTCCACCCATTTCTGGGTTGCTTAATCCGGTTTTTTGTCCCTCAATCCATTTCTTGATACCTCAGCTCATTTTTGGGTCCCTGTATTTTTTGGGGGGTTCCTCAGTCAATTTTGGTGTCCCTCAGCCCATTTTTGAGTTCCTCAATCCATTTTTGGTTCCCTCAGACCATTTTGGGGGTCGCTCATTTTTGGTATCCTCAGCTCATTTTTCTGTTGCTCAATTCATTTTTTGGTTCCTCAATCCAATTTTTGGACCCTCAATCCATTTTTGGGTACCTCAGTCCATTTTTTAGTTCCTCAGTCCTTTATTGGGTTCCTCAATCCATTTTTGGGTTCCTCAATCCTTTTTTGGGTTCCTCAATCCATTCTTGGGTTCCTCTTTCCATTTTTAGGTTCATCAATCTGGTTTTGGGTTCCTCAATCCATTTTTGGTTCCCTCAGCCCATTTTTGGTTCCCTCAGCCCATTATTGTGTTTCTCAGAACATTTTTGGGTTCCTCAATTTATTTTGGCGTTCCTCAATCCATTTTTGATTCCCTCAGTCCATTTTTGGGTTCCTGAATCGATTTTTTGTTCTCTCAGGATATTTTTGGTTTCCTCAATCCATTCTTCGATTCCTCAATACATTTTTGAGTTCCTCAATCCATTTTTTTTCCTTCAATCCATTTTTGGGTTCCTCAATCCATTTTTTGGTCTCTCAGCCCATTTTTGGGTTCCTCAATCCATTTTTGGGTCCCTCAATCCATTTGGGGATCCTTCAGCACATTTCGGCGTTCCTCAGACCATTTTTGGGTTCCTGAATCTATTTTTTGGTCCCTCTATCCTTTTTTGTGGGTTCCCAATCCATTTTTGGGTTCCTCAATCCTTTTTTGGGTTCCTCAATCCATTCTTGGGTTCCTCAGTCCATTTTTAGGTTCATCAATCTGGTTTTGGGTTCCTCAATCCATTTTTGGTTCCCTCAGCCCATTTTTGTGTTTCTCAGAATATTTTTGGGTTCCTCAAAACATTTTTGGGTTCCTCAATCTATTTTGGCATTCCTCAATCCATTTTGGCGTTCCTCAATGCTGTTTTGGTTCCCTCAGCCCATTTTTGGGTCCCTCAGTCCATTTTTGGGTTCCTCAATCCATTTTTGGGTTCCTCAGAACATTTTTGGGTTCCTCAATCCCTTTTTTGGTCCATGAATCCATTTTTTGTTTCTTCAATCTATTTTTTGGTCCCTCAATCCTTCTTTGGGTTCCTCAATCTATGTTTTGGTCCCTCAATCCACTTTTGGGTTCTTCAGCCCATTGTTGGGTTCCTCAATCTGTTTTTGGTTTACTGAATCCATTGTTGGGTTCCTCAATCCATTTTTGGGTCCCTTTAAACTATTTTTGAGTTCCGCAGCCCACTTTTCAGTTCCTCAGTCTATTTTGGGGTTCCTCAAACCATTTTTGGTTCCTCGATTCATTTTTGCGTTCCTGAATTCAATTTTTGTGTTTCTCAATTCATTTTTGGGTCCTTCAAAACATTTTTGTTCTCCTCAATCCATTTTTCGGGCCTTCAGCCCATTTTTGGGGTTTTAATACCATGTTTTGTTCCATGAATCCATTTTTTTGTTTCTTCAATCTATTTTTTGGTCCCTCAATGCATCTTTGGATTCCTCAATCCATTTTTGGGTTCCTCAGACCACTTTTGGGTCGCTCAGCCCATTTTTGGGTCGATCAGCCCATTTTTGGTTTCCTCAGAACATTTTTGTGTTGCTCAATTAATTTTTGGGTTCCTCAATCCAATTTTTGGACCCTCAATCCAGTTTTGGGTTTCTCAATCTTCTTTTGGTCCCTCAATCCATTTTTGGGTTCTTCAGCCCATTTTGGGATTCCTGAGTCTATTTTTGGGTTCCTGAATCTTTTTTTTGGACCCTGAATCCATTTTCGGGTTTCTCAATTTATTTTTGTGTCCCTCAATCTATTTTTGGGTTCCTCAATCCATTTTTGGGTTCCTCAATGCATTTTTGGGTTCCTCAATCTATTTTTTGGTCCTTCAATCCATTTTTGGGTTCCTCGGAACTTTTTTGGGTTCCTCAATCCATTTTTTCGTTCCTGAATGCTTTGTTCGGACCCTCAATCCATTTTTGGGTACCTGACCCAATTTTTGCATTCCTCAACCCTTTTTTGGGTTCCTCAATCCATTTTTGTGTTCCTCAATCCATTTTTTGGACCCGCAACACATTTTTTGGACCCTCAATCCATTTTTAGGTCCTCAGCCCTTTTTTTCGGTTCCTCAGCCCATTTTTTAGTTCCTCAATCCATATTTTGATTCCTCAGTCCATTTTTTAGACCCTCAATCCGGTTTCTGGTCCCCAACCCATTTTTGGGTCCCTATCCCTTTTTTTAGGTTCCTCAGCCCATTTTTGGGTCCCTCAGTCCATTTTTGGTTTCCTCTATCCATTTTTGGTTCCTCAATTCATTTTTGCGTTCCTGAGTTCAATTTTTGTGTTCCTCAATCCATTTTTGGGTCCTTCAATACATTTCTGGTTTCCTCAATCCATTTTTTGGGACTTCAGCCCATTTTTGAGTTCCTCAGCCCATTTTTGTGTTTCTCAGAATATTTCTGGGTTCCTCAGAACATTTTTGGGTTCCTCAATTTATTTTGGATTTCCTCAATCCATTTTTGGTTCCCTCAGCCCATTTTTGGGTCCCTCAGCCCATTTTTGGGTTCCTCAGACCACGTTTGGTTTCCTCAGAACATTTTTGGGTTCCTCAATCCATTTTTAAGTTCCTCAATCCATTTTTTGATTCCTCAATCCATTTGTGAGTTCCTCAATCCATTTTTGGCCTCTTTAGCCCATTTTTGGTATTCTCAACCCATTTTGGGGTTCCTCAATCCATTTTTTGATTCTTCAGTCAATTTTTGAGTTTCTCAATCCATTTTGGGGTTTCTCCACCCATTTCTGAGTTGCTTAATCCGGTTTTTTGTCCCTCAATCCATTTCTTGATACCTCAGCTCATTTTTGGGTCCCTGTATTTTTTGGGGGGTTCCTCAGTCAATTTTGGTGTCCCTCAGCCCATTTTTGAGTTCCTCAATCCATTTTTGGTTCCCTCAGACCATTTTGGGGGTCGCTCATTTTTGGTATCCTCAGCTCATTTTTCTGTTGCTCAATTCATTTTTTGGTTCCTCAATCCAATTTTTGGACCCTCAATCCATTTTTGGGTACCTCAGTCCATTTTTTAGTTCCTCAGTCCTTTATTGGGTTCCTCAATCCATTTTTGGGTTCCTCAATCCTTTTTTGGGTTCCTCAATCCATTCTTGGGTTCCTCTTTCCATTTTTAGGTTCATCAATCTGGTTTTGGGTTCCTCAATCCATTTTTGGTTCCCTCAGCCCATTTTTGGTTCCCTCAGCCCATTATTGTGTTTCTCAGAACATTTTTGGGTTCCTCAATTTATTTTGGCGTTCCTCAATCCATTTTTGATTCCCTCAGTCCATTTTTGGGTTCCTGAATCGATTTTTTGTTCTCTCAGGATATTTTTGGTTTCCTCAATCCATTCTTCGATTCCTCAATACATTTTTGAGTTCCTCAATCCATTTTTTTTCCTTCAATCCATTTTTGGGTTCCTCAATCCATTTTTTGGTCTCTCAGCCCATTTTTGGGTTCCTCAATCCATTTTTGGGTCCCTCAATCCATTTGGGGATCCTTCAGCACATTTCGGCGTTCCTCAGACCATTTTTGGGTTCCTGAATCTATTTTTTGGTCCCTCTATCCTTTTTTGTGGGTTCCCAATCCATTTTTGGGTTCCTCAATCCTTTTTTGGGTTCCTCAATCCATTCTTGGGTTCCTCAGTCCATTTTTAGGTTCATCAATCTGGTTTTGGGTTCCTCAATCCATTTTTGGTTCCCTCAGCCCATTTTTGTGTTTCTCAGAATATTTTTGGGTTCCTCAAAACATTTTTGGGTTCCTCAATCTATTTTGGCATTCCTCAATCCATTTTGGCGTTCCTCAATGCTGTTTTGGTTCCCTCAGCCCATTTTTGGGTCCCTCAGTCCATTTTTGGGTTCCTCAATCCATTTTTGGGTTCCTCAGAACATTTTTGGGTTCCTCAATCCCTTTTTTGGTCCATGAATCCATTTTTTGTTTCTTCAATCTATTTTTTGGTCCCTCAATCCTTCTTTGGGTTCCTCAATCTATGTTTTGGTCCCTCAATCCACTTTTGGGTTCTTCAGCCCATTTTTGGATTCCTCAATTCGTTTTTGGTTTACTGAATCCATTTTTGGGTTCCTCAATCCATTTTTGGGTCCCTTTAAACTATTTTTGTGTTCCGCAGCCAATTTTTTGGTTCCTCAGACTATTTTGGGGTTCCTCAAACCATTTTTGGTTCCTCAATTCATTTTTGCGTTCCTGAATTCAATTTTTGTGTTCCTCAATTCATTTTTGGGTCCCTCAAAACATTTTTGTTCTCTTCAATCCATTTTTCGGGCCTTCAGCCCATTTTTGGGGTTTTAATACCATGTTTTGCTCCATGAATCCATTTTTTGTTTCTTCAATCTGTTTTTTGGTCCCTCAATGCATCTTTCGATTCCTCAATCCATTTTTGGGTTCCTCAATCCATTTTTGGTTTCCTCAATCCATTTTTGGGTTCCTCAATCCATTTTTGCTTCCCTCAGCCCATTTTTGGTTCCCTCAGCCCATTTTTGTCTTTCTCAGAATATTTTTGGGTTCCTCAAACATTTTTGGTTTCCTCAATCTATTTTGGCGTTCCTCAATCCATTTTTGCTTCCCTCAGCCCATTTTGGGGTCCCTCAGCCCATTTTTGGGTTCCTCAATCCATTTTTAAGTTCCTCAATCCATTTTTTGATTCCTCAATCCATGTTTGGGTCCTTCAATACATTTTTGGTTTCCTCAATCCATTTTTCGGGACTTCAGCCCATTTTTGGGTTCTTCAATCCATTTTTTGGTCCATGAATCCATTTTTTGTTTCTTCAATCTATTTTTTGGTCCCTCAATCCTTCTTTGGGTTCCTCAATCTATGTTTTGGTCCCTCAATCCACTTTTGGGTTCTTCAGCCCATTGTTGGGTTCCTCAATCTGTTTTTGGTTTACTGAATCCATTGTTGGGTTCCTCAATCCATTTTTGGGTCCCTTAAACTATTTTTGAGTTCCGCAGCCCACTTTTCAGTTCCTCAGTCTATTTTGGGGTTCCTCAAACCATTTTTGGTTCCTCGATTCATTTTTGCGTTCCTGAATTCAATTTTTGAGTTTCTCAATCCATTTTGGGGTTTCTCCACCCATTTCTGGGTTGCTTAATCCGGTTTTTTGTCCCTCAATCCATTTCTTGATACCTCAGCTCATTTTTGGGTCCCTGTATTTTTTGGGGGGTTCCTCAGTCAATTTTGGTGTCCCTCAGCCCATTTTTGAGTTCCTCAATCCATTTTTGGTTCCCTCAGACCATTTTGGGGGTCGCTCATTTTTGGTATCCTCAGCTCATTTTTCTGTTGCTCAATTCATTTTTTGGTTCCTCAATCCAATTTTTGGACCCTCAATCCATTTTTGGGTACCTCAGTCCATTTTTTAGTTCCTCAGTCCTTTATTGGGTTCCTCAATCCATTTTTGGGTTCCTCAATCCTTTTTTGGGTTCCTCAATCCATTCTTGGGTTCCTCTTTCCATTTTTAGGTTCATCAATCTGGTTTTGGGTTCCTCAATCCATTTTTGGTTCCCTCAGCCCATTTTTGGTTCCCTCAGCCCATTATTGTGTTTCTCAGAACATTTTTGGGTTCCTCAATTTATTTTGGCGTTCCTCAATCCATTTTTGATTCCCTCAGTCCATTTTTGGGTTCCTGAATCGATTTTTTGTTCTCTCAGGATATTTTTGGTTTCCTCAATCCATTCTTCGATTCCTCAATACATTTTTGAGTTCCTCAATCCATTTTTTTTCCTTCAATCCATTTTTGGGTTCCTCAATCCATTTTTTGGTCTCTCAGCCCATTTTTGGGTTCCTCAATCCATTTTTGGGTCCCTCAATCCATTTGGGGATCCTTCAGCACATTTCGGCGTTCCTCAGACCATTTTTGGGTTCCTGAATCTATTTTTTGGTCCCTCTATCCTTTTTTGTGGGTTCCCAATCCATTTTTGGGTTCCTCAATCCTTTTTTGGGTTCCTCAATCCATTCTTGGGTTCCTCAGTCCATTTTTAGGTTCATCAATCTGGTTTTGGGTTCCTCAATCCATTTTTGGTTCCCTCAGCCCATTTTTGTGTTTCTCAGAATATTTTTGGGTTCCTCAAAACATTTTTGGGTTCCTCAATCTATTTTGGCATTCCTCAATCCATTTTGGCGTTCCTCAATGCTGTTTTGGTTCCCTCAGCCCATTTTTGGGTCCCTCAGTCCATTTTTGGGTTCCTCAATCCATTTTTGGGTTCCTCAGAACATTTTTGGGTTCCTCAATCCCTTTTTTGGTCCATGAATCCATTTTTTGTTTCTTCAATCTATTTTTTGGTCCCTCAATCCTTCTTTGGGTTCCTCAATCTATGTTTTGGTCCCTCAATCCACTTTTGGGTTCTTCAGCCCATTTTTGGATTCCTCAATTCGTTTTTGGTTTACTGAATCCATTTTTGGGTTCCTCAATCCATTTTTGGGTCCCTTTAAACTATTTTTGTGTTCCGCAGCCAATTTTTTGGTTCCTCAGACTATTTTGGGGTTCCTCAAACCATTTTTGGTTCCTCAATTCATTTTTGCGTTCCTGAATTCAATTTTTGTGTTCCTCAATTCATTTTTGGGTCCCTCAAAACATTTTTGTTCTCTTCAATCCATTTTTCGGGCCTTCAGCCCATTTTTGGGGTTTTAATACCATGTTTTGCTCCATGAATCCATTTTTTGTTTCTTCAATCTGTTTTTTGGTCCCTCAATGCATCTTTCGATTCCTCAATCCATTTTTGGGTTCCTCAATCCATTTTTGGTTTCCTCAATCCATTTTTGGGTTCCTCAATCCATTTTTGCTTCCCTCAGCCCATTTTTGGTTCCCTCAGCCCATTTTTGTCTTTCTCAGAATATTTTTGGGTTCCTCAAACATTTTTGGTTTCCTCAATCTATTTTGGCGTTCCTCAATCCATTTTTGCTTCCCTCAGCCCATTTTGGGGTCCCTCAGCCCATTTTTGGGTTCCTCAATCCATTTTTAAGTTCCTCAATCCATTTTTTGATTCCTCAATCCATGTTTGGGTCCTTCAATACATTTTTGGTTTCCTCAATCCATTTTTCGGGACTTCAGCCCATTTTTGGGTTCTTCAATCCATTTTTTGGTCCATGAATCCATTTTTTGTTTCTTCAATCTATTTTTTGGTCCCTCAATCCTTCTTTGGGTTCCTCAATCTATGTTTTGGTCCCTCAATCCACTTTTGGGTTCTTCAGCCCATTGTTGGGTTCCTCAATCTGTTTTTGGTTTACTGAATCCATTGTTGGGTTCCTCAATCCATTTTTGGGTCCCTTAAACTATTTTTGAGTTCCGCAGCCCACTTTTCAGTTCCTCAGTCTATTTTGGGGTTCCTCAAACCATTTTTGGTTCCTCGATTCATTTTTGCGTTCCTGAATTCAATTTTTGTGTTTCTCAATTCATTTTTGGGTCCTTCAAAACATTTTTGTTCTCCTCAATCCATTTTTCGGGCCTTCAGCCCATTTTTGGGTTTTTAATACCATGTTTTGTTCCATGAATCCATTTTTTTGTTTCTTCAATCTATTTTTTGGTCCCTCAATGCATCTTTGGATTCCTCAATCCATTTTTGGGTTCCTCAGACCACTTTTGGGTCGCTCAGCCCATTTTTGGGTCGATCAGCCCATTTTTGGTTTCCTCAGAACATTTTTGTGTTGCTCAATTAATTTTTGGGTTCCTCAATCCAATTTTTGGACCCTCAATCCAGTTTTGGGTTTCTCAATCTTCTTTTGGTCCCTCAATCCATTTTTGGGTTCTTCAGCCCATTTTGGGATTCCTGAGTCTATTTTTGGGTTCCTGAATCTTTTTTTTGGACCCTGAATCCATTTTCGGGTTTCTCAATTTATTTTTGTGTCCCTCAATCTATTTTTGGGTTCCTCAATCCATTTTTGGGTTCCTCAATGCATTTTTGGGTTCCTCAATCTATTTTTTGGTCCTTCAATCCATTTTTGGGTTCCTCGGAACTTTTTTGGGTTCCTCAATCCATTTTTTCGTTCCTGAATGCTTTGTTCGGACCCTCAATCCATTTTTGGGTACCTGACCCAATTTTTGCATTCCTCAACCCTTTTTTGGGTTCCTCAATCCATTTTTGTGTTCCTCAATCCATTTTTTGGACCCGCAACACATTTTTTGGACCCTCAATCCATTTTTAGGTCCTCAGCCCTTTTTTTCGGTTCCTCAGCCCATTTTTTAGTTCCTCAATCCATATTTTGATTCCTCAGTCCATTTTTTAGACCCTCAATCCGGTTTCTGGTCCCCAACCCATTTTTGGGTCCCTATCCCTTTTTTTAGGTTCCTCAGCCCATTTTTGGGTCCCTCAGTCCATTTTTGGTTTCCTCTATCCATTTTTGGTTCCTCAATTCATTTTTGCGTTCCTGAGTTCAATTTTTGTGTTCCTCAATCCATTTTTGGGTCCTTCAATACATTTCTGGTTTCCTCAATCCATTTTTTGGGACTTCAGCCCATTTTTGAGTTCCTCAGCCCATTTTTGTGTTTCTCAGAATATTTCTGGGTTCCTCAGAACATTTTTGGGTTCCTCAATTTATTTTGGATTTCCTCAATCCATTTTTGGTTCCCTCAGCCCATTTTTGGGTCCCTCAGCCCATTTTTGGGTTCCTCAGACCACGTTTGGTTTCCTCAGAACATTTTTGGGTTCCTCAATCCATTTTTAAGTTCCTCAATCCATTTTTTGATTCCTCAATCCATTTGTGAGTTCCTCAATCCATTTTTGGCCTCTTTAGCCCATTTTTGGTATTCTCAACCCATTTTGGGGTTCCTCAATCCATTTTTTGATTCTTCAGTCAATTTTTGAGTTTCTCAATCCATTTTGGGGTTTCTCCACCCATTTCTGGGTTGCTTAATCCGGTTTTTTGTCCCTCAATCCATTTCTTGATACCTCAGCTCATTTTTGGGTCCCTGTATTTTTTGGGGGGTTCCTCAGTCAATTTTGGTGTCCCTCAGCCCATTTTTGAGTTCCTCAATCCATTTTTGGTTCCCTCAGACCATTTTGGGGGTCGCTCATTTTTGGTATCCTCAGCTCATTTTTCTGTTGCTCAATTCATTTTTTGGTTCCTCAATCCAATTTTTGGACCCTCAATCCATTTTTGGGTACCTCAGTCCATTTTTTAGTTCCTCAGTCCTTTATTGGGTTTCTCAATCCATTTTTGGGTTCCTCAATCCTTTTTTGGGTTCCTCAATCCATTCTTGGGTTCCTCTTTCCATTTTTAGGTTCATCAATCTGGTTTTGGGTTCCTCAATCCATTTTTGGTTCCCTCAGCCCATTTTTGGTTCCCTCAGCCCATTATTGTGTTTCTCAGAACATTTTTGGGTTCCTCAATTTATTTTGGCGTTCCTCAATCCATTTTTGATTCCCTCAGTCCATTTTTGGGTTCCTGAATCGATTTTTTGTTCTCTCAGGATATTTTTGGTTTCCTCAATCCATTCTTCGATTCCTCAATACATTTTTGAGTTCCTCAATCCATTTTTTTTCCTTCAATCCATTTTTGGGTTCCTCAATCCATTTTTTGGTCTCTCAGCCCATTTTTGGGTTCCTCAATCCATTTTTGGGTCCCTCAATCCATTTGGGGATCCTTCAGCACATTTCGGCGTTCCTCAGACCATTTTTGGGTTCCTGAATCTATTTTTTGGTCCCTCTATCCTTTTTTGTGGGTTCCCAATCCATTTTTGGGTTCCTCAATCCTTTTTTGGGTTCCTCAATCCATTCTTGGGTTCCTCAGTCCATTTTTAGGTTCATCAATCTGGTTTTGGGTTCCTCAATCCATTTTTGGTTCCCTCAGCCCATTTTTGTGTTTCTCAAAATATTTTTGGGTTCCTCAAAACATTTTTGGGTTCCTCAATCTATTTTGGCATTCCTCAATCCATTTTGGCGTTCCTCAATGCTGTTTTGGTTCCCTCAGCCCATTTTTGGGTCCCTCAGTCCATTTTTGGGTTCCTCAATCCATTTTTGGGTTCCTCAGAACATTTTTGGGTTCCTCAATCCCTTTTTTGGTCCATGAATCCATTTTTTGTTTCTTCAATCTATTTTTTGGTCCCTCAATCCTTCTTTGGGTTCCTCAATCTATGTTTTGGTCCCTCAATCCACTTTTGGGTTCTTCAGCCCATTTTTGGATTCCTCAATTCGTTTTTGGTTTACTGAATCCATTTTTGGGTTCCTCAATCCATTTTTGGGTCCCTTTAAACTATTTTTGTGTTCCGCAGCCAATTTTTTGGTTCCTCAGACTATTTTGGGGTTCCTCAAACCATTTTTGGTTCCTCAATTCATTTTTGCGTTCCTGAATTCAATTTTTGTGTTCCTCAATTCATTTTTGGGTCCCTCAAAACATTTTTGTTCTCTTCAATCCATTTTTCGGGCCTTCAGCCCATTTTTGGGGTTTTAATACCATGTTTTGCTCCATGAATCCATTTTTTGTTTCTTCAATCTGTTTTTTGGTCCCTCAATGCATCTTTCGATTCCTCAATCCATTTTTGGGTTCCTCAATCCATTTTTGGTTTCCTCAATCCATTTTTGGGTTCCTCAATCCATTTTTGCTTCCCTCAGCCCATTTTTGGTTCCCTCAGCCCATTTTTGTCTTTCTCAGAATATTTTTGGGTTCCTCAAACATTTTTGGTTTCCTCAATCTATTTTGGCGTTCCTCAATCCATTTTTGCTTCCCTCAGCCCAATTTGGGATCCCTCAGCCCATTTTTGGGTTCCTCAATCCATTTTTAAGTTCCTCAATCCATTTTTTGATTCCTCAATCCATGTTTGGGTCCTTCAATACATTTTTGGTTTCCTCAATCCATTTTTCGGGACTTCAGCCCATTTTTGGGTTCTTCAATCCATTTTTTGGTCCATGAATCCATTTTTTGTTTCTTCAATCTATTTTTTGGTCCCTCAATCCTTCTTTGGGTTCCTCAATCTATGTTTTGGTCCCTCAATCCACTTTTGGGTTCTTCAGCCCATTGTTGGGTTCCTCAATCTGTTTTTGGTTTACTGAATCCATTGTTGGGTTCCTCAATCCATTTTTGGGTCCCTTAAACTATTTTTGAGTTCCGCAGCCCACTTTTCAGTTCCTCAGTCTATTTTGGGGTTCCTCAAACCATTTTTGGTTCCTCGATTCATTTTTGCGTTCCTGAATTCAATTTTTGTGTTTCTCAATTCATTTTTGGGTCCTTCAAAACATTTTTGTTCTCCTCAATCCATTTTTCGGGCCTTCAGCCCATTTTTGGGTTTTTAATACCATGTTTTGTTCCATGAATCCATTTTTTTGTTTCTTCAATCTATTTTTTGGTCCCTCAATGCATCTTTGGATTCCTCAATCCATTTTTGGGTTCCTCAGACCACTTTTGGGTCGCTCAGCCCATTTTTGGGTCGATCAGCCCATTTTTGGTTTCCTCAGAACATTTTTGTGTTGCTCAATTAATTTTTGGGTTCCTCAATCCAATTTTTGGACCCTCAATCCAGTTTTGGGTTTCTCAATCTTCTTTTGGTCCCTCAATCCATTTTTGGGTTCTTCAGCCCATTTTGGGATTCCTGAGTCTATTTTTGGGTTCCTGAATCTTTTTTTTGGACCCTGAATCCATTTTCGGGTTTCTCAATTTATTTTTGTGTCCCTCAATCTATTTTTGGGTTCCTCAATCCATTTTTGGGTTCCTCAATGCATTTTTGGGTTCCTCAATCTATTTTTTGGTCCTTCAATCCATTTTTGGGTTCCTCGGAACTTTTTTGGGTTCCTCAATCCATTTTTTCGTTCCTGAATGCTTTGTTCGGACCCTCAATCCATTTTTGGGTACCTGACCCAATTTTTGCATTCCTCAACCCTTTTTTGGGTTCCTCAATCCATTTTTGTGTTCCTCAATCCATTTTTTGAACCCGCAACACATTTTTTGGACCCTCAATCCATTTTTAGGTCCTCAGCCCTTTTTTTCGGTTCCTCAGCCCATTTTTTAGTTCCTCAATCCATATTTTGATTCCTCAGTCCATTTTTTAGACCCTCAATCCGGTCTCTGGTCCCCAACCCATTTTTGGGTCCCTATCCCTTTTTTTAGGTTCCTCAGCCCATTTTTGGGTCCCTCAGTCCATTTTTGGTTTCCTCTATCCATTTTTGGTTCCTCAATTCATTTTTGCGTTCCTGAGTTCAATTTTTGTGTTCCTCAATCCATTTTTGGGTCCTTCAATACATTTCTGGTTTCCTCAATCCATTTTTTGGGACTTCAGCCCATTTTTGAGTTCCTCAGCCCATTTTTGTGTTTCTCAGAATATTTCTGGGTTCCTCAGAACATTTTTGGGTTCCTCAATTTATTTTGGATTTCCTCAATCCATTTTTGGTTCCCTCAGCCCATTTTTGGGTCCCTCAGCCCATTTTTGGGTTCCTCAGACCACGTTTGGTTTTCTCAGAACATTTTTGGGTTCCTCAATCCATTTTTAAGTTCCTCAATCCATTTTTTGATTCCTCAATCCATTTGTGAGTTCCTCAATCCATTTTTGGCCTCTTTAGCCCATTTTTGGTATTCTCAACCCATTTTGGGGTTCCTCAATCCATTTTTTGATTCTTCAGTCAATTTTTGAGTTTCTCAATCCATTTTGGGGTTTCTCCACCCATTTCTGGGTTGCTTAATCCGGTTTTTTGTCCCTCAATCCATTTCTTGATACCTCAGCTCATTTTTGGGTCCCTGTATTTTTTGGGGGGTTCCTCAGTCAATTTTGGTGTCCCTCAGCCCATTTTTGAGTTCCTCAATCCATTTTTGGTTCCCTCAGACCATTTTGGGGGTCGCTCATTTTTGGTATCCTCAGCTCATTTTTCTGTTGCTCAATTCATTTTTTGGTTCCTCAATCCAATTTTTGGACCCTCAATCCATTTTTGGGTACCTCAGTCCATTTTTTAGTTCCTCAGTCCTTTATTGGGTTCCTCAATCCATTTTTCGGTTCCTCAATCCTTTTTTGGGTTCCTCAATCCATTCTTGGGTTCCTCTTTCCATTTTTAGGTTCATCAATCTGGTTTTGGGTTCCTCAATCCATTTTTGGTTCCCTCAGCCCATTTTTGGTTCCCTCAGCCCATTATTGTGTTTCTCAGAACATTTTTGGGTTCCTCAATTTATTTTGGCGTTCCTCAATCCATTTTTGATTCCCTCAGTCCATTTTTGGGTTCCTGAATCGATTTTTTGTTCTCTCAGGATATTTTTGGTTTCCTCAATCCATTCTTCGATTCCTCAATACATTTTTGAGTTCCTCAATCCATTTTTTTTCCTTCAATCCATTTTTGGGTTCCTCAATCCATTTGGGGATCCTTCAGCACATTTCGGCGTTCCTCAGACCATTTTTGGGTTCCTGAATCTATTTTTTGGTCCCTCTATCCTTTTTTGTGGGTTCCCAATCCATTTTTGGGTTCCTCAATCCTTTTTTGAGTTCCTCAATCCATTCTTGGGTTCCTCAGTCCATTTTTAGGTTCATCAATCTGGTTTTGGGTTCCTCAATCCATTTTTGGTTCCCTCAGCCCATTTTTGTGTTTCTCAGAATATTTTTGGGTTCCTCAAAACATTTTTGGGTTCCTCAATCTATTTTGGCATTCCTCAATCCATTTTGGCGTTCCTCAATGCTGTTTTGGTTCCCTCAGCCCATTTTTGGGTCCCTCAGTCCATTTTTGGGTTCCTCTATCCATTTTTGGGTTCCTCAGAACATTTTTGGGTTCCTCAATCCCTTTTTTGGTCCATGAATCCATTTTTTGTTTCTTCAATCTATTTTTTGGTCCCTCAATCCTTCTTTGGGTTCCTCAATCTATGTTTTGGTCCCTCAATCCACTTTTGGGTTCTTCAGCCCATTTTTGGATTCCTCAATCCGTTTTTGGTTTACTGAATCCATTTTTGGGTTCCTCAATCCATTTTTGGGTCCCTTTAAACTATTTTTGTGTTCCGCAGCCAATTTTTTGGTTCCTCAGACTATTTTGGGGTTCCTCAAACCATTTTTGGTTCCTCAATTCATTTTTGCGTTCCCGAATTCAATTTTTGTGTTCCTCAATTCATTTTTGGGTCCCTCAAAACATTTTTGTTCTCTTCAATCCATTTTTCGGGCCTTCAGCCCATTTTTGGGGTTTTAATACCATGTTTTGCTCCATGAATCCATTTTTTGTTTCTTCAATCTGTTTTTTGGTCCCTCAATGCATCTTTCGATTCCTCAATCCATTTTTGGGTTCCTCAATCCATTTTTGGTTTCCTCAATCCATTTTTGGGTTCCTCAATCCATTTTTGCTTCCCTCAGCCCATTTTTGGTTCCCTCAGCCCATTTTTGTCTTTCTCAGAATATTTTTGGGTTCCTCAAACATTTTTGGTTTCCTCAATCTATTTTGGCGTTCCTCAATCCATTTTTGCTTCCCTCAGCCCATTTTGGGGTCCCTCAGCCCATTTTTGGGTTCCTCAATCCATTTTTAAGTTCCTCAATCCATTTTTTGATTCCTCAATCCATTTTTGGGTCCTTCAAAACATTTTTGTTCTCCTCAATCCATTTTTCGGGCCTTCAGCCCATTTTTGGGTTTTTAATACCATGTTTTGTTCCATGAATCCATTTTTTTGTTTCTTCAATCTATTTTTTGGTCCCTCAATGCATCTTTGGATTCCTCAATCCATTTTTGGGTTCCTCAGACCACTTTTGGGTCGCTCAGCCCATTTTTGGGTCGATCAGCCCATTTTTGGTTTCCTCAGAACATTTTTGTGTTGCTCAATTAATTTTTGGGTTCCTCAATCCAATTTTTGGACCCTCAATCCAGTTTTGGGTTTCTCAATCTTCTTTTGGTCCCTCAATCCATTTTTGGGTTCTTCAGCCCATTTTGGGATTCCTGAGTCTATTTTTGGGTTCCTGAATCTTTTTTTTGGACCCTGAATCCATTTTCGGGTTTCTCAATTTATTTTTGTGTCCCTCAATCTATTTTTGGGTTCCTCAATCCATTTTTGGGTTCCTCAATGCATTTTTGGGTTCCTCAATCTATTTTTTGGTCCTTCAATCCATTTTTGGGTTCCTCGGAACTTTTTTGGGTTCCTCAATCCATTTTTTCGTTCCTGAATGCTTTGTTCGGACCCTCAATCCATTTTTGGGTACCTGACCCAATTTTTGCATTCCTCAACCCTTTTTTGGGTTCCTCAATCCATTTTTGTGTTCCTCAATCCATTTTTTGAACCCGCAACACATTTTTTGGACCCTCAATCCATTTTTAGGTCCTCAGCCCTTTTTTTCGGTTCCTCAGCCCATTTTTTAGTTCCTCAATCCATATTTTGATTCCTCAGTCCATTTTTTAGACCCTCAATCCGGTCTCTGGTCCCCAACCCATTTTTGGGTCCCTATCCCTTTTTTTAGGTTCCTCAGCCCATTTTTGGGTCCCTCAGTCCATTTTTGGTTTCCTCTATCCATTTTTGGTTCCTCAATTCATTTTTGCGTTCCTGAGTTCAATTTTTGTGTTCCTCAATCCATTTTTGGGTCCTTCAATACATTTCTGGTTTCCTCAATCCATTTTTTGGGACTTCAGCCCATTTTTGAGTTCCTCAGCCCATTTTTGTGTTTCTCAGAATATTTCTGGGTTCCTCAGAACATTTTTGGGTTCCTCAATTTATTTTGGATTTCCTCAATCCATTTTTGGTTCCCTCAGCCCATTTTTGGGTCCCTCAGCCCATTTTTGGGTTCCTCAGACCACGTTTGGTTTTCTCAGAACATTTTTGGGTTCCTCAATCCATTTTTAAGTTCCTCAATCCATTTTTTGATTCCTCAATCCATTTGTGAGTTCCTCAATCCATTTTTGGCCTCTTTAGCCCATTTTTGGTATTCTCAACCCATTTTGGGGTTCCTCAATCCATTTTTTGATTCTTCAGTCAATTTTTGAGTTTCTCAATCCATTTTGGGGTTTCTCCACCCATTTCTGGGTTGCTTAATCCGGTTTTTTGTCCCTCAATCCATTTCTTGATACCTCAGCTCATTTTTGGGTCCCTGTATTTTTTGGGGGGTTCCTCAGTCAATTTTGGTGTCCCTCAGCCCATTTTTGAGTTCCTCAATCCATTTTTGGTTCCCTCAGACCATTTTGGGGGTCGCTCATTTTTGGTATCCTCAGCTCATTTTTCTGTTGCTCAATTCATTTTTTGGTTCCTCAATCCAATTTTTGGACCCTCAATCCATTTTTGGGTACCTCAGTCCATTTTTTAGTTCCTCAGTCCTTTATTGGGTTCCTCAATCCATTTTTCGGTTCCTCAATCCTTTTTTGGGTTCCTCAATCCATTCTTGGGTTCCTCTTTCCATTTTTAGGTTCATCAATCTGGTTTTGGGTTCCTCAATCCATTTTTGGTTCCCTCAGCCCATTTTTGGTTCCCTCAGCCCATTATTGTGTTTCTCAGAACATTTTTGGGTTCCTCAATTTATTTTGGCGTTCCTCAATCCATTTTTGATTCCCTCAGTCCATTTTTGGGTTCCTGAATCGATTTTTTGTTCTCTCAGGATATTTTTGGTTTCCTCAATCCATTCTTCGATTCCTCAATACATTTTTGAGTTCCTCAATCCATTTTTTTTCCTTCAATCCATTTTTGGGTTCCTCAATCCATTTGGGGATCCTTCAGCACATTTCGGCGTTCCTCAGACCATTTTTGGGTTCCTGAATCTATTTTTTGGTCCCTCTATCCTTTTTTGTGGGTTCCCAATCCATTTTTGGGTTCCTCAATCCTTTTTTGGGTTCCTCAATCCATTCTTGGGTTCCTCAGTCCATTTTTAGGTTCATCAATCTGGTTTTGGGTTCCTCAATCCATTTTTGGTTCCCTCAGCCCATTTTTGTGTTTCTCAGAATATTTTTGGGTTCCTCAAAACATTTTTGGGTTCCTCAATCTATTTTGGCATTCCTCAATCCATTTTGGCGTTCCTCAATGCTGTTTTGGTTCCCTCAGCCCATTTTTGGGTCCCTCAGTCCATTTTTGGGTTCCTCAATCCATTTTTGGGTTCCTCAGAACATTTTTGGGTTCCTCAATCCCTTTTTTGGTCCATGAATCCATTTTTTGTTTCTTCAATCTATTTTTTGGTCCCTCAATCCTTCTTTGGGTTCCTCAATCTATGTTTTGGTCCCTCAATCCACTTTTGGGTTCTTCAGCCCATTTTTGGATTCCTCAATCCGTTTTTGGTTTACTGAATCCATTTTTGGGTTCCTCAATCCATTTTTGGGTCCCTTTAAACTATTTTTGTGTTCCGCAGCCAATTTTTTGGTTCCTCAGACTATTTTGGGGTTCCTCAAACCATTTTTGGTTCCTCAATTCATTTTTGCGTTCCCGAATTCAATTTTTGTGTTCCTCAATTCATTTTTGGGTCCCTCAAAACATTTTTGTTCTCTTCAATCCATTTTTCGGGCCTTCAGCCCATTTTTGGGGTTTTAATACCATGTTTTGCTCCATGAATCCATTTTTTGTTTCTTCAATCTGTTTTTTGGTCCCTCAATGCATCTTTCGATTCCTCAATCCATTTTTGGGTTCCTCAATCCATTTTTGGTTTCCTCAATCCATTTTTGGGTTCCTCAATCCATTTTTGCTTCCCTCAGCCCATTTTTGGTTCCCTCAGCCCATTTTTGTCTTTCTCAGAATATTTTTGGGTTCCTCAAACATTTTTGGTTTCCTCAATCTATTTTGGCGTTCCTCAATCCATTTTTGCTTCCCTCAGCCCATTTTGGGGTCCCTCAGCCCATTTTTGGGTTCCTCAATCCATTTTTAAGTTCCTCAATCCATTTTTTGATTCCTCAATCCATGTTTGGGTCCTTCAATACATTTTTGGTTTCCTCAATCCATTTTTCGGGACTTCAGCCCATTTTTGGGTTCTTCAATCCATTTTTTGGTCCATGAATCCATTTTTTGTTTCTTCAATCTATTTTTTGGTCCCTCAATCCTTCTTTGGGTTCCTCAATCTATGTTTTGGTCCCTCAATCCACTTTTGGGTTCTTCAGCCCATTGTTGGGTTCCTCAATCTGTTTTTGGTTTACTGAATCCATTGTTGGGTTCCTCAATCCATTTTTGGGTCCCTTAAACTATTTTTGAGTTCCGCAGCCCACTTTTCGGTTCCTCAGTCTATTTTGGGGTTCCTCAAACCATTTTTGGTTCCTCGATTCATTTTTGCGTTCCTGAATTCAATTTTTGTGTTTCTCAATTCATTTTTGGGTCCTTCAAAACATTTTTGTTCTCCTCAATCCATTTTTCGGGCCTTCAGCCCATTTTTGGGTTTTTAATACCATGTTTTGTTCCATGAATCCATTTTTTTGTTTCTTCAATCTATTTTTTGGTCCCTCAATGCATCTTTGGATTCCTCAATCCATTTTTGGGTTCCTCAGACCACTTTTGGGTCGCTCAGCCCATTTTTGGGTCGATCAGCCCATTTTTGGTTTCCTCAGAACATTTTTGTGTTGCTCAATTAATTTTTGGGTTCCTCAATCCAATTTTTGGACCCTCAATCCAGTTTTGGGTTTCTCAATCTTCTTTTGGTCCCTCAATCCATTTTTGGGTTCTTCAGCCCATTTTTGGATTCCTGAGTCTATTTTTGGGTTCCTGAATCTTTTTTTTGGACCCTGAATCCATTTTCGGGTTTCTCAATTTATTTTTGTGTCCCTCAATCTATTTTTGGGTTCCTCAATCCATTTTTGGGTTCCTCAATGCATTTTTGGGTTCCTCAATCTATTTTTTGGTCCTTCAATCCATTTTTGGGTTCCTCGGAACTTTTTTGGGTTCCTCAATCCATTTTTTCGTTCCTGAATGCTTTGTTCGGACCCTCAATCCATTTTTGGGTACCTGACCCAATTTTTGCATTCCTCAACCCTTTTTTGGGTTCCTCAATCCATTTTTGTGTTCCTCAATCCATTTTTTGAACCCGCAACACATTTTTTGGACCCTCAATCCATTTTTAGGTCCTCAGCCCTTTTTTTCGGTTCCTCAGCCCATTTTTTAGTTCCTCAATCCATATTTTGATTCCTCAGTCCATTTTTTAGACCCTCAATCCGGTCTCTGGTCCCCAACCCATTTTTGGGTCCCTATCCCTTTTTTTAGGTTCCTCAGCCCATTTTTGGGTCCCTCAGTCCATTTTTGGTTTCCTCTATCCATTTTTGGTTCCTCAATTCATTTTTGCGTTCCTGAGTTCAATTTTTGTGTTCCTCAATCCATTTTTGGGTCCTTCAATACATTTCTGGTTTCCTCAATCCATTTTTTGGGACTTCAGCCCATTTTTGAGTTCCTCAGCCCATTTTTGTGTTTCTCAGAATATTTCTGGGTTCCTCAGAACATTTTTGGGTTCCTCAATTTATTTTGGATTTCCTCAATCCATTTTTGGTTCCCTCAGCCCATTTTTGGGTCCCTCAGCCCATTTTTGGGTTCCTCAGACCACGTTTGGTTTTCTCAGAACATTTTTGGGTTCCTCAATCCATTTTTAAGTTCCTCAATCCATTTTTTGATTCCTCAATCCATTTGTGAGTTCCTCAATCCATTTTTGGCCTCTTTAGCCCATTTTTGGTATTCTCAACCCATTTTGGGGTTCCTCAATCCATTTTTTGATTCTTCAGTCAATTTTTGAGTTTCTCAATCCATTTTGGGGTTTCTCCACCCATTTCTGGGTTGCTTAATCCGGTTTTTTGTCCCTCAATCCATTTCTTGATACCTCAGCTCATTTTTGGGTCCCTGTATTTTTTGGGGGGTTCCTCAGTCAATTTTGGTGTCCCTCAGCCCATTTTTGAGTTCCTCAATCCATTTTTGGTTCCCTCAGACCATTTTGGGGGTCGCTCATTTTTGGTATCCTCAGCTCATTTTTCTGTTGCTCAATTCATTTTTTGGTTCCTCAATCCAATTTTTGGACCCTCAATCCATTTTTGGGTACCTCAGTCCATTTTTTAGTTCCTCAGTCCTTTATTGGGTTCCTCAATCCATTTTTCGGTTCCTCAATCCTTTTTTGGGTTCCTCAATCCATTCTTGGGTTCCTCTTTCCATTTTTAGGTTCATCAATCTGGTTTTGGGTTCCTCAATCCATTTTTGGTTCCCTCAGCCCATTTTTGGTTCCCTCAGCCCATTATTGTGTTTCTCAGAACATTTTTGGGTTCCTCAATTTATTTTGGCGTTCCTCAATCCATTTTTGATTCCCTCAGTCCATTTTTGGGTTCCTGAATCGATTTTTTGTTCTCTCAGGATATTTTTGGTTTCCTCAATCCATTCTTCGATTCCTCAATACATTTTTGAGTTCCTCAATCCATTTTTTTTCCTTCAATCCATTTTTGGGTTCCTCAATCCATTTGGGGATCCTTCAGCACATTTCGGCGTTCCTCAGACCATTTTTGGGTTCCTGAATCTATTTTTTGGTCCCTCTATCCTTTTTTGTGGGTTCCCAATCCATTTTTGGGTTCCTCAATCCTTTTTTGAGTTCCTCAATCCATTCTTGGGTTCCTCAGTCCATTTTTAGGTTCATCAATCTGGTTTTGGGTTCCTCAATCCATTTTTGGTTCCCTCAGCCCATTTTTGTGTTTCTCAGAATATTTTTGGGTTCCTCAAAACATTTTTGGGTTCCTCAATCTATTTTGGCATTCCTCAATCCATTTTGGCGTTCCTCAATGCTGTTTTGGTTCCCTCAGCCCATTTTTGGGTCCCTCAGTCCATTTTTGGGTTCCTCTATCCATTTTTGGGTTCCTCAGAACATTTTTGGGTTCCTCAATCCCTTTTTTGGTCCATGAATCCATTTTTTGTTTCTTCAATCTATTTTTTGGTCCCTCAATCCTTCTTTGGGTTCCTCAATCTATGTTTTGGTCCCTCAATCCACTTTTGGGTTCTTCAGCCCATTTTTGGATTCCTCAATCCGTTTTTGGTTTACTGAATCCATTTTTGGGTTCCTCAATCCATTTTTGGGTCCCTTTAAACTATTTTTGTGTTCCGCAGCCAATTTTTTGGTTCCTCAGACTATTTTGGGGTTCCTCAAACCATTTTTGGTTCCTCAATTCATTTTTGCGTTCCCGAATTCAATTTTTGTGTTCCTCAATTCATTTTTGGGTCCCTCAAAACATTTTTGTTCTCTTCAATCCATTTTTCGGGCCTTCAGCCCATTTTTGGGGTTTTAATACCATGTTTTGCTCCATGAATCCATTTTTTGTTTCTTCAATCTGTTTTTTGGTCCCTCAATGCATCTTTCGATTCCTCAATCCATTTTTGGGTTCCTCAATCCATTTTTGGTTTCCTCAATCCATTTTTGGGTTCCTCAATCCATTTTTGCTTCCCTCAGCCCATTTTTGGTTCCCTCAGCCCATTTTTGTCTTTCTCAGAATATTTTTGGGTTCCTCAAACATTTTTGGTTTCCTCAATCTATTTTGGCGTTCCTCAATCCATTTTTGCTTCCCTCAGCCCATTTTGGGGTCCCTCAGCCCATTTTTGGGTTCCTCAATCCATTTTTAAGTTCCTCAATCCATTTTTTGATTCCTCAATCCATTTTTGGGTCCTTCAAAACATTTTTGTTCTCCTCAATCCATTTTTCGGGCCTTCAGCCCATTTTTGGGTTTTTAATACCATGTTTTGTTCCATGAATCCATTTTTTTGTTTCTTCAATCTATTTTTTGGTCCCTCAATGCATCTTTGGATTCCTCAATCCATTTTTGGGTTCCTCAGACCACTTTTGGGTCGCTCAGCCCATTTTTGGGTCGATCAGCCCATTTTTGGTTTCCTCAGAACATTTTTGTGTTGCTCAATTAATTTTTGGGTTCCTCAATCCAATTTTTGGACCCTCAATCCAGTTTTGGGTTTCTCAATCTTCTTTTGGTCCCTCAATCCATTTTTGGGTTCTTCAGCCCATTTTGGGATTCCTGAGTCTATTTTTGGGTTCCTGAATCTTTTTTTTGGACCCTGAATCCATTTTCGGGTTTCTCAATTTATTTTTGTGTCCCTCAATCTATTTTTGGGTTCCTCAATCCATTTTTGGGTTCCTCAATGCATTTTTGGGTTCCTCAATCTATTTTTTGGTCCTTCAATCCATTTTTGGGTTCCTCGGAACTTTTTTGGGTTCCTCAATCCATTTTTTCGTTCCTGAATGCTTTGTTCGGACCCTCAATCCATTTTTGGGTACCTGACCCAATTTTTGCATTCCTCAACCCTTTTTTGGGTTCCTCAATCCATTTTTGTGTTCCTCAATCCATTTTTTGAACCCGCAACACATTTTTTGGACCCTCAATCCATTTTTAGGTCCTCAGCCCTTTTTTTCGGTTCCTCAGCCCATTTTTTAGTTCCTCAATCCATATTTTGATTCCTCAGTCCATTTTTTAGACCCTCAATCCGGTCTCTGGTCCCCAACCCATTTTTGGGTCCCTATCCCTTTTTTTAGGTTCCTCAGCCCATTTTTGGGTCCCTCAGTCCATTTTTGGTTTCCTCTATCCATTTTTGGTTCCTCAATTCATTTTTGCGTTCCTGAGTTCAATTTTTGTGTTCCTCAATCCATTTTTGGGTCCTTCAATACATTTCTGGTTTCCTCAATCCATTTTTTGGGACTTCAGCCCATTTTTGAGTTCCTCAGCCCATTTTTGTGTTTCTCAGAATATTTCTGGGTTCCTCAGAACATTTTTGGGTTCCTCAATTTATTTTGGATTTCCTCAATCCATTTTTGGTTCCCTCAGCCCATTTTTGGGTCCCTCAGCCCATTTTTGGGTTCCTCAGACCACGTTTGGTTTTCTCAGAACATTTTTGGGTTCCTCAATCCATTTTTAAGTTCCTCAATCCATTTTTTGATTCCTCAATCCATTTGTGAGTTCCTCAATCCATTTTTGGCCTCTTTAGCCCATTTTTGGTATTCTCAACCCATTTTGGGGTTCCTCAATCCATTTTTTGATTCTTCAGTCAATTTTTGAGTTTCTCAATCCATTTTGGGGTTTCTCCACCCATTTCTGGGTTGCTTAATCCGGTTTTTTGTCCCTCAATCCATTTCTTGATACCTCAGCTCATTTTTGGGTCCCTGTATTTTTTGGGGGGTTCCTCAGTCAATTTTGGTGTCCCTCAGCCCATTTTTGAGTTCCTCAATCCATTTTTGGTTCCCTCAGACCATTTTGGGGGTCGCTCATTTTTGGTATCCTCAGCTCATTTTTCTGTTGCTCAATTCATTTTTTGGTTCCTCAATCCAATTTTTGGACCCTCAATCCATTTTTGGGTACCTCAGTCCATTTTTTAGTTCCTCAGTCCTTTATTGGGTTCCTCAATCCATTTTTCGGTTCCTCAATCCTTTTTTGGGTTCCTCAATCCATTCTTGGGTTCCTCTTTCCATTTTTAGGTTCATCAATCTGGTTTTGGGTTCCTCAATCCATTTTTGGTTCCCTCAGCCCATTTTTGGTTCCCTCAGCCCATTATTGTGTTTCTCAGAACATTTTTGGGTTCCTCAATTTATTTTGGCGTTCCTCAATCCATTTTTGATTCCCTCAGTCCATTTTTGGGTTCCTGAATCGATTTTTTGTTCTCTCAGGATATTTTTGGTTTCCTCAATCCATTCTTCGATTCCTCAATACATTTTTGAGTTCCTCAATCCATTTTTTTTCCTTCAATCCATTTTTGGGTTCCTCAATCCATTTGGGGATCCTTCAGCACATTTCGGCGTTCCTCAGACCATTTTTGGGTTCCTGAATCTATTTTTTGGTCCCTCTATCCTTTTTTGTGGGTTCCCAATCCATTTTTGGGTTCCTCAATCCTTTTTTGGGTTCCTCAATCCATTCTTGGGTTCCTCAGTCCATTTTTAGGTTCATCAATCTGGTTTTGGGTTCCTCAATCCATTTTTGGTTCCCTCAGCCCATTTTTGTGTTTCTCAGAATATTTTTGGGTTCCTCAAAACATTTTTGGGTTCCTCAATCTATTTTGGCATTCCTCAATCCATTTTGGCGTTCCTCAATGCTGTTTTGGTTCCCTCAGCCCATTTTTGGGTCCCTCAGTCCATTTTTGGGTTCCTCAATCCATTTTTGGGTTCCTCAGAACATTTTTGGGTTCCTCAATCCCTTTTTTGGTCCATGAATCCATTTTTTGTTTCTTCAATCTATTTTTTGGTCCCTCAATCCTTCTTTGGGTTCCTCAATCTATGTTTTGGTCCCTCAATCCACTTTTGGGTTCTTCAGCCCATTTTTGGATTCCTCAATCCGTTTTTGGTTTACTGAATCCATTTTTGGGTTCCTCAATCCATTTTTGGGTCCCTTTAAACTATTTTTGTGTTCCGCAGCCAATTTTTTGGTTCCTCAGACTATTTTGGGGTTCCTCAAACCATTTTTGGTTCCTCAATTCATTTTTGCGTTCCCGAATTCAATTTTTGTGTTCCTCAATTCATTTTTGGGTCCCTCAAAACATTTTTGTTCTCTTCAATCCATTTTTCGGGCCTTCAGCCCATTTTTGGGGTTTTAATACCATGTTTTGCTCCATGAATCCATTTTTTGTTTCTTCAATCTGTTTTTTGGTCCCTCAATGCATCTTTCGATTCCTCAATCCATTTTTGGGTTCCTCAATCCATTTTTGGTTTCCTCAATCCATTTTTGGGTTCCTCAATCCATTTTTGCTTCCCTCAGCCCATTTTTGGTTCCCTCAGCCCATTTTTGTCTTTCTCAGAATATTTTTGGGTTCCTCAAACATTTTTGGTTTCCTCAATCTATTTTGGCGTTCCTCAATCCATTTTTGCTTCCCTCAGCCCATTTTGGGGTCCCTCAGCCCATTTTTGGGTTCCTCAATCCATTTTTAAGTTCCTCAATCCATTTTTTGATTCCTCAATCCATGTTTGGGTCCTTCAATACATTTTTGGTTTCCTCAATCCATTTTTCGGGACTTCAGCCCATTTTTGGGTTCTTCAATCCATTTTTTGGTCCATGAATCCATTTTTTGTTTCTTCAATCTATTTTTTGGTCCCTCAATCCTTCTTTGGGTTCCTCAATCTATGTTTTGGTCCCTCAATCCACTTTTGGGTTCTTCAGCCCATTGTTGGGTTCCTCAATCTGTTTTTGGTTTACTGAATCCATTGTTGGGTTCCTCAATCCATTTTTGGGTCCCTTAAACTATTTTTGAGTTCCGCAGCCCACTTTTCGGTTCCTCAGTCTATTTTGGGGTTCCTCAAACCATTTTTGGTTCCTCGATTCATTTTTGCGTTCCTGAATTCAATTTTTGTGTTTCTCAATTCATTTTTGGGTCCTTCAAAACATTTTTGTTCTCCTCAATCCATTTTTCGGGCCTTCAGCCCATTTTTGGGTTTTTAATACCATGTTTTGTTCCATGAATCCATTTTTTTGTTTCTTCAATCTATTTTTTGGTCCCTCAATGCATCTTTGGATTCCTCAATCCATTTTTGGGTTCCTCAGACCACTTTTGGGTCGCTCAGCCCATTTTTGGGTCGATCAGCCCATTTTTGGTTTCCTCAGAACATTTTTGTGTTGCTCAATTAATTTTTGGGTTCCTCAATCCAATTTTTGGACCCTCAATCCAGTTTTGGGTTTCTCAATCTTCTTTTGGTCCCTCAATCCATTTTTGGGTTCTTCAGCCCATTTTTGGATTCCTGAGTCTATTTTTGGGTTCCTGAATCTTTTTTTTGGACCCTGAATCCATTTTCGGGTTTCTCAATTTATTTTTGTGTCCCTCAATCTATTTTTGGGTTCCTCAATCCATTTTTGGGTTCCTCAATGCATTTTTGGGTTCCTCAATCTATTTTTTGGTCCTTCAATCCATTTTTGGGTTCCTCGGAACTTTTTTGGGTTCCTCAATCCATTTATTCGTTCCTGAATGCTTTGTTTGGACCCTCAATCCATTTTTGGGTACCTGACCCAATTTTTGCATTCCTCAACCCTTTTTTGGGTTCCTCAATCCATTTTTGTGTTCCTCAATCCATTTTTTGGACCCGCAACACATTTTTTGGACCCTCAATCCATTTTTAGGTCCTCAGCCCTTTTTTTCGGTTCCTCAGCCCATTTTTTAGTTCCTCAATCCATATTTTGATTCCTCAGTCCATTTTTTAGACCCTCAATCCGGTTTCTGGTCCCCAACCCATTTTTGGGTCCCTATCCCTTTTTTTAGGTTCCTCAGCCCATTTTTGGGTCCCTCAGTCCATTTTTGGTTTCCTCTATCCATTTTTGGTTCCTCAATTCATTTTTGCGTTCCTGAGTTCAATTTTTGTGTTTCTCAATCCATTTTTGGGTCCTTCAATACATTTCTGGTTTCCTCAATCCATTTTTTGGGACTTCAGCCCATTTTTGAGTTCCTCAGCCCATTTTTGTGTTTCTCAGAATATTTCTGGGTTCCTCAGAAGATTTTTGGGTTCCTCAATCTATTTTGGATTTCCTCAATCCACTTTTGGTTCCCTCAGCCCATTTTTGGGTCCCTCAGGCCATTTTTGGTTTCCTCAGACCACGTTTGGTTTCCTCAGAACATTTTTGGGTTCCTCAATCCATTTTTAAGTTCCTCAATCCATTTTTTGATTCCTCAATCCATTTGTGAGTTCCTCAATCCATTTTTGGCCTCTTTAGCTCATTTTTGGTATTCTCAACCCATTTTGGGGTTCCTCAATCCATTTTTTGATTCTTCAGTCAATTTTTGAGTTTCTCAATCCATTTTGGGGTTTCTCCACCCATTTCTGGGTTGCTTAATCCGGTTTTTTGTCCCTCAATCCATTTCTTGATACCTCAGCTCATTTTTGGGTCCCTGTATTTTTTGGGGGGTTCCTCAGTCAATTTTGGTGTCCCTCAGCCCATTTTTGAGTTCCTCAATCCATTTTTGGTTCCCTCAGACCATTTTGGGGGTCGCTCATTTTTGGTATCCTCAGCTCATTTTTCTGTTGCTCAATTCATTTTTTGGTTCCTCAATCCAATTTTTGGACCCTCAATCCATTTTTGGGTACCTCAGTCCATTTTTTAGTTCCTCAGTCCTTTATTGGGTTCCTCAATCCATTTTTGGGTTCCTCAATCCTTTTTTGGGTTCCTCAATCCATTCTTGGGTTCCTCTTTCCATTTTTAGGTTCATCAATCTGGTTTTGGGTTCCTCAATCCATTTTTGGTTCCCTCAGCCCATTTTTGGTTCCCTCAGCCCATTATTGTGTTTCTCAGAACATTTTTGGGTTCCTCAATTTATTTTGGCGTTCCTCAATCCATTTTTGATTCCCTCAGTCCATTTTTGGGTTCCTGAATCGATTTTTTGTTCTCTCAGGATATTTTTGGTTTCCTCAATCCATTCTTCGATTCCTCAATACATTTTTGAGTTCCTCAATCCATTTTTTTTCCTTCAATCCATTTTTGGGTTCCTCAATCCATTTTTTGGTCTCTCAGCCCATTTTTGGGTTCCTCAATCCATTTTTGGGTCCCTCAATCCATTTGGGGATCCTTCAGCACATTTCGGCGTTCCTCAGACCATTTTTGGGTTCCTGAATCTATTTTTTGGTCCCTCTATCCTTTTTTGTGGGTTCCCAATCCATTTTTGGGTTCCTCAATCCTTTTTTGGGTTCCTCAATCCATTCTTGGGTTCCTCAGTCCATTTTTAGGTTCATCAATCTGGTTTTGGGTTCCTCAATCCATTTTTGGTTCCCTCAGCCCATTTTTGTGTTTCTCAGAATATTTTTGGGTTCCTCAAAACATTTTTGGGTTCCTCAATCTATTTTGGCATTCCTCAATCCATTTTGGCGTTCCTCAATGCTGTTTTGGTTCCCTCAGCCCATTTTTGGGTCCCTCAGTCCATTTTTGGGTTCCTCAATCCATTTTTGGGTTCCTCAGAACATTTTTGGGTTCCTCAATCCCTTTTTTGGTCCATGAATCCATTTTTTGTTTCTTCAATCTATTTTTTGGTCCCTCAATCCTTCTTTGGGTTCCTCAATCTATGTTTTGGTCCCTCAATCCACTTTTGGGTTCTTCAGCCCATTTTTGGATTCCTCAATTCGTTTTTGGTTTACTGAATCCATTTTTGGGTTCCTCAATCCATTTTTGGGTCCCTTTAAACTATTTTTGTGTTCCGCAGCCAATTTTTTGGTTCCTCAGACTATTTTGGGGTTCCTCAAACCATTTTTGGTTCCTCAATTCATTTTTGCGTTCCTGAATTCAATTTTTGTGTTCCTCAATTCATTTTTGGGTCCCTCAAAACATTTTTGTTCTCTTCAATCCATTTTTCGGGCCTTCAGCCCATTTTTGGGGTTTTAATACCATGTTTTGCTCCATGAATCCATTTTTTGTTTCTTCAATCTGTTTTTTGGTCCCTCAATGCATCTTTCGATTCCTCAATCCATTTTTGGGTTCCTCAATCCATTTTTGGTTTCCTCAATCCATTTTTGGGTTCCTCAATCCATTTTTGCTTCCCTCAGCCCATTTTTGGTTCCCTCAGCCCATTTTTGTCTTTCTCAGAATATTTTTGGGTTCCTCAAACATTTTTGGTTTCCTCAATCTATTTTGGCGTTCCTCAATCCATTTTTGCTTCCCTCAGCCCATTTTGGGGTCCCTCAGCCCATTTTTGGGTTCCTCAATCCATTTTTAAGTTCCTCAATCCATTTTTTGATTCCTCAATCCATGTTTGGGTCCTTCAATACATTTTTGGTTTCCTCAATCCATTTTTCGGGACTTCAGCCCATTTTTGGGTTCTTCAATCCATTTTTTGGTCCATGAATCCATTTTTTGTTTCTTCAATCTATTTTTTGGTCCCTCAATCCTTCTTTGGGTTCCTCAATCTATGTTTTGGTCCCTCAATCCACTTTTGGGTTCTTCAGCCCATTGTTGGGTTCCTCAATCTGTTTTTGGTTTACTGAATCCATTGTTGGGTTCCTCAATCCATTTTTGGGTCCCTTAAACTATTTTTGAGTTCCGCAGCCCACTTTTCAGTTCCTCAGTCTATTTTGGGGTTCCTCAAACCATTTTTGGTTCCTCGATTCATTTTTGCGTTCCTGAATTCAATTTTTGTGTTTCTCAATTCATTTTTGGGTCCTTCAAAACATTTTTGTTCTCCTCAATCCATTTTTCGGGCCTTCAGCCCATTTTTGGGTTTTTAATACCATGTTTTGTTCCATGAATCCATTTTTTTGTTTCTTCAATCTATTTTTTGGTCCCTCAATGCATCTTTGGATTCCTCAATCCATTTTTGGGTTCCTCAGACCACTTTTGGGTCGCTCAGCCCATTTTTGGGTCGATCAGCCCATTTTTGGTTTCCTCAGAACATTTTTGTGTTGCTCAATTAATTTTTGGGTTCCTCAATCCAATTTTTGGACCCTCAATCCAGTTTTGGGTTTCTCAATCTTCTTTTGGTCCCTCAATCCATTTTTGGGTTCTTCAGCCCATTTTGGGATTCCTGAGTCTATTTTTGGGTTCCTGAATCTTTTTTTTGGACCCTGAATCCATTTTCGGGTTTCTCAATTTATTTTTGTGTCCCTCAATCTATTTTTGGGTTCCTCAATCCATTTTTGGGTTCCTCAATGCATTTTTGGGTTCCTCAATCTATTTTTTGGTCCTTCAATCCATTTTTGGGTTCCTCGGAACTTTTTTGGGTTCCTCAATCCATTTTTTCGTTCCTGAATGCTTTGTTCGGACCCTCAATCCATTTTTGGGTACCTGACCCAATTTTTGCATTCCTCAACCCTTTTTTGGGTTCCTCAATCCATTTTTGTGTTCCTCAATCCATTTTTTGGACCCGCAACACATTTTTTGGACCCTCAATCCATTTTTAGGTCCTCAGCCCTTTTTTTCGGTTCCTCAGCCCATTTTTTAGTTCCTCAATCCATATTTTGATTCCTCAGTCCATTTTTTAGACCCTCAATCCGGTTTCTGGTCCCCAACCCATTTTTGGGTCCCTATCCCTTTTTTTAGGTTCCTCAGCCCATTTTTGGGTCCCTCAGTCCATTTTTGGTTTCCTCTATCCATTTTTGGTTCCTCAATTCATTTTTGCGTTCCTGAGTTCAATTTTTGTGTTCCTCAATCCATTTTTGGGTCCTTCAATACATTTCTGGTTTCCTCAATCCATTTTTTGGGACTTCAGCCCATTTTTGAGTTCCTCAGCCCATTTTTGTGTTTCTCAGAATATTTCTGGGTTCCTCAGAACATTTTTGGGTTCCTCAATTTATTTTGGATTTCCTCAATCCATTTTTGGTTCCCTCAGCCCATTTTTGGGTCCCTCAGCCCATTTTTGGGTTCCTCAGACCACGTTTGGTTTCCTCAGAACATTTTTGGGTTCCTCAATCCATTTTTAAGTTCCTCAATCCATTTTTTGATTCCTCAATCCATTTGTGAGTTCCTCAATCCATTTTTGGCCTCTTTAGCCCATTTTTGGTATTCTCAACCCATTTTGGGGTTCCTCAATCCATTTTTTGATTCTTCAGTCAATTTTTGAGTTTCTCAATCCATTTTGGGGTTTCTCCACCCATTTCTGGGTTGCTTAATCCGGTTTTTTGTCCCTCAATCCATTTCTTGATACCTCAGCTCATTTTTGGGTCCCTGTATTTTTTGGGGGGTTCCTCAGTCAATTTTGGTGTCCCTCAGCCCATTTTTGAGTTCCTCAATCCATTTTTGGTTCCCTCAGACCATTTTGGGGGTCGCTCATTTTTGGTATCCTCAGCTCATTTTTCTGTTGCTCAATTCATTTTTTGGTTCCTCAATCCAATTTTTGGACCCTCAATCCATTTTTGGGTACCTCAGTCCATTTTTTAGTTCCTCAGTCCTTTATTGGGTTCCTCAATCCATTTTTGGGTTCCTCAATCCTTTTTTGGGTTCCTCAATCCATTCTTGGGTTCCTCTTTCCATTTTTAGGTTCATCAATCTGGTTTTGGGTTCCTCAATCCATTTTTGGTTCCCTCAGCCCATTTTTGGTTCCCTCAGCCCATTATTGTGTTTCTCAGAACATTTTTGGGTTCCTCAATTTATTTTGGCGTTCCTCAATCCATTTTTGATTCCCTCAGTCCATTTTTGGGTTCCTGAATCGATTTTTTGTTCTCTCAGGATATTTTTGGTTTCCTCAATCCATTCTTCGATTCCTCAATACATTTTTGAGTTCCTCAATCCATTTTTTTTCCTTCAATCCATTTTTGGGTTCCTCAATCCATTTTTTGGTCTCTCAGCCCATTTTTGGGTTCCTCAATCCATTTTTGGGTCCCTCAATCCATTTGGGGATCCTTCAGCACATTTCGGCGTTCCTCAGACCATTTTTGGGTTCCTGAATCTATTTTTTGGTCCCTCTATCCTTTTTTGTGGGTTCCCAATCCATTTTTGGGTTCCTCAATCCTTTTTTGGGTTCCTCAATCCATTCTTGGGTTCCTCAGTCCATTTTTAGGTTCATCAATCTGGTTTTGGGTTCCTCAATCCATTTTTGGTTCCCTCAGCCCATTTTTGTGTTTCTCAGAATATTTTTGGGTTCCTCAAAACATTTTTGGGTTCCTCAATCTATTTTGGCATTCCTCAATCCATTTTGGCGTTCCTCAATGCTGTTTTGGTTCCCTCAGCCCATTTTTGGGTCCCTCAGTCCATTTTTGGGTTCCTCAATCCATTTTTGGGTTCCTCAGAACATTTTTGGGTTCCTCAATCCCTTTTTTGGTCCATGAATCCATTTTTTGTTTCTTCAATCTATTTTTTGGTCCCTCAATCCTTCTTTGGGTTCCTCAATCTATGTTTTGGTCCCTCAATCCACTTTTGGGTTCTTCAGCCCATTTTTGGATTCCTCAATTCGTTTTTGGTTTACTGAATCCATTTTTGGGTTCCTCAATCCATTTTTGGGTCCCTTTAAACTATTTTTGTGTTCCGCAGCCAATTTTTTGGTTCCTCAGACTATTTTGGGGTTCCTCAAACCATTTTTGGTTCCTCAATTCATTTTTGCGTTCCTGAATTCAATTTTTGTGTTCCTCAATTCATTTTTGGGTCCCTCAAAACATTTTTGTTCTCTTCAATCCATTTTTCGGGCCTTCAGCCCATTTTTGGGGTTTTAATACCATGTTTTGCTCCATGAATCCATTTTTTGTTTCTTCAATCTGTTTTTTGGTCCCTCAATGCATCTTTCGATTCCTCAATCCATTTTTGGGTTCCTCAATCCATTTTTGGTTTCCTCAATCCATTTTTGGGTTCCTCAATCCATTTTTGCTTCCCTCAGCCCATTTTTGGTTCCCTCAGCCCATTTTTGTCTTTCTCAGAATATTTTTGGGTTCCTCAAACATTTTTGGTTTCCTCAATCTATTTTGGCGTTCCTCAATCCATTTTTGCTTCCCTCAGCCCAATTTGGGATCCCTCAGCCCATTTTTGGGTTCCTCAATCCATTTTTAAGTTCCTCAATCCATTTTTTGATTCCTCAATCCATGTTTGGGTCCTTCAATACATTTTTGGTTTCCTCAATCCATTTTTCGGGACTTCAGCCCATTTTTGGGTTCTTCAATCCATTTTTTGGTCCATGAATCCATTTTTTGTTTCTTCAATCTATTTTTTGGTCCCTCAATCCTTCTTTGGGTTCCTCAATCTATGTTTTGGTCCCTCAATCCACTTTTGGGTTCTTCAGCCCATTGTTGGGTTCCTCAATCTGTTTTTGGTTTACTGAATCCATTGTTGGGTTCCTCAATCCATTTTTGGGTCCCTTAAACTATTTTTGAGTTCCGCAGCCCACTTTTCAGTTCCTCAGTCTATTTTGGGGTTCCTCAAACCATTTTTGGTTCCTCGATTCATTTTTGCGTTCCTGAATTCAATTTTTGTGTTTCTCAATTCATTTTTGGGTCCTTCAAAACATTTTTGTTCTCCTCAATCCATTTTTCGGGCCTTCAGCCCATTTTTGGGTTTTTAATACCATGTTTTGTTCCATGAATCCATTTTTTTGTTTCTTCAATCTATTTTTTGGTCCCTCAATGCATCTTTGGATTCCTCAATCCATTTTTGGGTTCCTCAGACCACTTTTGGGTCGCTCAGCCCATTTTTGGGTCGATCAGCCCATTTTTGGTTTCCTCAGAACATTTTTGTGTTGCTCAATTAATTTTTGGGTTCCTCAATCCAATTTTTGGACCCTCAATCCAGTTTTGGGTTTCTCAATCTTCTTTTGGTCCCTCAATCCATTTTTGGGTTCTTCAGCCCATTTTGGGATTCCTGAGTCTATTTTTGGGTTCCTGAATCTTTTTTTTGGACCCTGAATCCATTTTCGGGTTTCTCAATTTATTTTTGTGTCCCTCAATCTATTTTTGGGTTCCTCAATCCATTTTTGGGTTCCTCAATGCATTTTTGGGTTCCTCAATCTATTTTTTGGTCCTTCAATCCATTTTTGGGTTCCTCGGAACTTTTTTGGGTTCCTCAATCCATTTTTTCGTTCCTGAATGCTTTGTTCGGACCCTCAATCCATTTTTGGGTACCTGACCCAATTTTTGCATTCCTCAACCCTTTTTTGGGTTCCTCAATCCATTTTTGTGTTCCTCAATCCATTTTTTGAACCCGCAACACATTTTTTGGACCCTCAATCCATTTTTAGGTCCTCAGCCCTTTTTTTCGGTTCCTCAGCCCATTTTTTAGTTCCTCAATCCATATTTTGATTCCTCAGTCCATTTTTTAGACCCTCAATCCGGTCTCTGGTCCCCAACCCATTTTTGGGTCCCTATCCCTTTTTTTAGGTTCCTCAGCCCATTTTTGGGTCCCTCAGTCCATTTTTGGTTTCCTCTATCCATTTTTGGTTCCTCAATTCATTTTTGCGTTCCTGAGTTCAATTTTTGTGTTCCTCAATCCATTTTTGGGTCCTTCAATACATTTCTGGTTTCCTCAATCCATTTTTTGGGACTTCAGCCCATTTTTGAGTTCCTCAGCCCATTTTTGTGTTTCTCAGAATATTTCTGGGTTCCTCAGAACATTTTTGGGTTCCTCAATTTATTTTGGATTTCCTCAATCCATTTTTGGTTCCCTCAGCCCATTTTTGGGTCCCTCAGCCCATTTTTGGGTTCCTCAGACCACGTTTGGTTTCCTCAGAACATTTTTGGGTTCCTCAATCCATTTTTAAGTTCCTCAATCCATTTTTTGATTCCTCAATCCATTTTTGGGTTCCTCAATCCATTTTTGGGTCCCTCAATCCATTTGGGGATCCTTCAGCACATTTCGGCGTTCCTCAGACCATTTTTGGGTTCCTGAATCTATTTTTTGGTCCCTCTATCCTTTTTTGTGGGTTCCCAATCCATTTTTGTGTTCCTCAATCCTTTTTTGGGTTCCTCAATCCATTCTTGGGTTCCTCAGTCCATTTTTAGACTCATCAATCTGGTTTTGGGTTCCTCAATCCATTTTTGGTTCCCTCAGCCCATTTTTGTGTTTCTCAGAATATTTTTGGGTTCCTCAAAACATTTTTGGGTTCCTCAATCTATTTTTGGGTTCCTCAGAACATTTTTGGGTTCCTCAATCCCTTTTTTGGTCCATGAATCCATTTTTTGTTTCTTCAATCTATTTTTTGGTCCCTCAATCCTTCTTTGGGTTCCTCAATCTATGTTTTGGTCCCTCAATCCACTTTTGGGTTCTTCAGCCCATTTTTGGATTCCTCAATCCGGTTTTGGTTTACTGAATCCATTTTTGGGTTCCTCAATCCATTTTTGGGTCCCTTTAAACTATTTTTGTGTTCCGCAGCCAATTTTTTGGTTCCTCAGACTATTTTGGGGTTCCTCAAACCATTTTTGGTTCCTCAATTCATTTTTGCGTTCCCGAATTCAATTTTTGTGTTCCTCAATTCATTTTTGGGTCCCTCAAAACATTTTTGTTCTCTTCAATCCATTTTTCGGGCCTTCAGCCCATTTTTGGGGTTTTAATACCATGTTTTGCTCCATGAATCCATTTTTTGTTTCTTCAATCTGTTTTTTGGTCCCTCAATGCATCTTTCGATTCCTCAATCCATTTTTGGGTTCCTCAATCCATTTTTGGTTTCCTCAATCCATTTTTGGGTTCCTCAATCCATTTTTGCTTCCCTCAGCCCATTTTGGGGTCCCTCAGCCCATTTTTGGGTTCCTCAATCCATTTTTAAGTTCCTCAATCCATTTTTTGATTCCTCAATCCATGTTTGGGTCCTTCAATACATTTTTGGTTTCCTCAATCCATTTTTCGGGACTTCAGCCCATTTTTGGGTTCTTCAATCCATTTTTTGGTCCATGAATCCATTTTTTGTTTCTTCAATCTATTTTTTGGTCCCTCAATCCTTCTTTGGGTTCCTCAATCTATGTTTTGGTCCCTCAATCCACTTTTGGGTTCTTCAGCCCATTGTTGGGTTCCTCAATCTGTTTTTGGTTTACTGAATCCATTGTTGGGTTCCTCAATCCATTTTTGGGTCCCTTAAACTATTTTTGAGTTCCGCAGCCCACTTTTCGGTTCCTCAGTCTATTTTGGGGTTCCTCAAACCATTTTTGGTTCCTCGATTCATTTTTGCGTTCCTGAATTCAATTTTTGTGTTTCTCAATTCATTTTTGGGTCCTTCAAAACATTTTTGTTCTCCTCAATCCATTTTTCGGGCCTTCAGCCCATTTTTGGGGTTTTAATACCATGTTTTGTTCCATGAATCCATTTTTTTGTTTCTTCAATCTATTTTTTGGTCCCTCAATGCATCTTTGGATTCCTCAATCCATTTTTGGGTTCCTCAGACCACTTTTGGGTCGCTCAGCCCATTTTTGGGTCGATCAGCCCATTTTTGGTTTCCTCAGAACATTTTTGTGTTGCTCAATTAATTTTTGGGTTCCTCAATCCAATTTTTGGACCCTCAATCCAGTTTTGGGTTTCTCAATCTTCTTTTGGTCCCTCAATCCATTTTTGGGTTCTTCAGCCCATTTTGGGATTCCTGAGTCTATTTTTGGGTTCCTGAATCTTTTTTTTGGACCCTGAATCCATTTTCGGGTTTCTCAATTTATTTTTGTGTCCCTCAATCTATTTTTGGGTTCCTCAATCCATTTTTGGGTTCCTCAATGCATTTTTGGGTTCCTCAATCTATTTTTTGGTCCTTCAATCCATTTTTGGGTTCCTCGGAACTTTTTTGGGTTCCTCAATCCATTTTTTCGTTCCTGAATGCTTTGTTCGGACCCTCAATCCATTTTTGGGTACCTGACCCAATTTTTGCATTCCTCAACCCTTTTTTGGGTTCCTCAATCCATTTTTGTGTTCCTCAATCCATTTTTTGGACCCGCAACACATTTTTTGGACCCTCAATCCATTTTTAGGTCCTCAGCCCTTTTTTTCGGTTCCTCAGCCCATTTTTTAGTTCCTCAATCCATATTTTGATTCCTCAGTCCATTTTTTAGACCCTCAATCCGGTTTCTGGTCCCCAACCCATTTTTGGGTCCCTATCCCTTTTTTTAGGTTCCTCAGCCCATTTTTGGGTCCCTCAGTCCATTTTTGGTTTCCTCTATCCATTTTTGGTTCCTCAATTCATTTTTGCGTTCCTGAGTTCAATTTTTGTGTTCCTCAATCCAGTTTTGGGTCCTTCAATACATTTCTGGTTTCCTCAATCCATTTTTTGGGACTTCAGCCCATTTTTGGGTTCCTCAGCCCATTTTTGTGTTTCTCAGAATATTTCTGGGTTCCTCAGAACATTTTTGGGTTCCTCAATTTATTTTGGATTTCCTCAATCCATTTTTGGTTCCCTCAGCCCATTTTTGGGTCCCTCAGCCCATTTTTGGGTTCCTCAGACCACGTTTGGTTTCCTCAGAACATTTTTGGGTTCCTCAATCCATTTTTAAGTTCCTCAATCCATTTTTTGATTCCTCAATCCATTTTTGGGTTCCTCAATCCATTTTTGGGTCCCTCAATCCATTTGGGGATCCTTCAGCACATTTCGGCGTTCCTCAGACCATTTTTGGGTTCCTGAATCTATTTTTTGGTCCCTCTATCCTTTTTTGTGGGTTCCCAATCCATTTTTGGGTTCCTCAATCCTTTTTTGGGTTCCTCAATCCATTCTTGGGTTCCTCAGTCCATTTTTAGGTTCATCAATCTGGTTTTGGGTTCCTCAATCCATTTTTGGTTCCCTCAGCCCATTTTTGTGTTTCTCAGAATATTTTTGGGTTCCTCAAAACATTTTTGGGTTCCTCAATCTATTTTGGCATTCCTCAATCCATTTTGGCGTTCCTCAATGCTGTTTTGGTTCCCTCAGCCCATTTTTGGGTCCCTCAGTCCATTTTTGGGTTCCTCAATCCATTTTTGGGTTCCTCAGAACATTTTTGGGTTCCTCAATCCCTTTTTTGGTCCATGAATCCATTTTTTGTTTCTTCAATCTATTTTTTGGTCCCTCAATCCTTCTTTGGGTTCCTCAATCTATGTTTTGGTCCCTCAATCCACTTTTGGGTTCTTCAGCCCATTTTTGGATTCCTCAATCCGTTTTTGGTTTACTGAATCCATTTTTGGGTTCCTCAATCCATTTTTGGGTCCCTTTAAACTATTTTTGTGTTCCGCAGCCAATTTTTTGGTTCCTCAGACTATTTTGGGGTTCCTCAAACCATTTTTGGTTCCTCAATTCATTTTTGCGTTCCCGAATTCAATTTTTGTGTTCCTCAATTCATTTTTGGGTCCCTCAAAAGATTTTTGTTCTCTTCAATCCATTTTTCGGGCCTTCAGCCCATTTTTGGGGTTTTAATACCATGTTTTGCTCCATGAATCCATTTTTTGTTTCTTCAATCTGTTTTTTGGTCCCTCAATGCATCTTTCGATTCCTCAATCCATTTTTGGGTTCCTCAATCCATTTTTGGTTTCCTCAATCCATTTTTGGGTTCCTCAATCCATTTTTGCTTCCCTCAGCCCATTTTGGGGTCCCTCAGCCCATTTTTGGGTTCCTCAATCCATTTTTAAGTTCCTCAATCCATTTTTTGATTCCTCAATCCATGTTTGGGTCCTTCAATACATTTTTGGTTTCCTCAATCCATTTTTCGGGACTTCAGCCCATTTTTGGGTTCTTCAATCCATTTTTTGGTCCATGAATCCATTTTTTGTTTCTTCAATCTATTTTTTGGTCCCTCAATCCTTCTTTGGGTTCCTCAATCTATGTTTTGGTCCCTCAATCCACTTTTGGGTTCTTCAGCCCATTGTTGGGTTCCTCAATCTGTTTTTGGTTTACTGAATCCATTGTTGGGTTCCTCAATCCATTTTTGGGTCCCTTAAACTATTTTTGAGTTCCGCAGCCCACTTTTCGGTTCCTCAGTCTATTTTGGGGTTCCTCAAACCATTTTTGGTTCCTCGATTCATTTTTGCGTTCCTGAATTCAATTTTTGTGTTTCTCAATTCATTTTTGGGTCCTTCAAAACATTTTTGTTCTCCTCAATCCATTTTTCGGGCCTTCAGCCCATTTTTGGGTTTTTAATACCATGTTTTGTTCCATGAATCCATTTTTTTGTTTCTTCAATCTATTTTTTGGTCCCTCAATGCATCTTTGGATTCCTCAATCCATTTTTGGGTTCCTCAGACCACTTTTGGGTCGCTCAGCCCATTTTTGGGTCGATCAGCCCATTTTTGGTTTCCTCAGAACATTTTTGTGTTGCTCAATTAATTTTTGGGTTCCTCAATCCAATTTTTGGACCCTCAATCCAGTTTTGGGTTTCTCAATCTTCTTTTGGTCCCTCAATCCATTTTTGGGTTCTTCAGCCCATTTTGGGATTCCTGAGTCTATTTTTGGGTTCCTGAATCTTTTTTTTGGACCCTGAATCCATTTTCGGGTTTCTCAATTTATTTTTGTGTCCCTCAATCTATTTTTGGGTTCCTCAATCCATTTTTGGGTTCCTCAATGCATTTTTGGGTTCCTCAATCTATTTTTTGGTCCTTCAATCCATTTTTGGGTTCCTCGGAACTTTTTTGGGTTCCTCAATCCATTTTTTCGTTCCTGAATGCTTTGTTCGGACCCTCAATCCATTTTTGGGTACCTGACCCAATTTTTGCATTCCTCAACCCTTTTTTGGGTTCCTCAATCCATTTTTGTGTTCCTCAATCCATTTTTTGGACCCGCAACACATTTTTTGGACCCTCAATCCATTTTTAGGTCCTCAGCCCTTTTTTTCGGTTCCTCAGCCCATTTTTTAGTTCCTCAATCCATATTTTGATTCCTCAGTCCATTTTTTAGACCCTCAATCCGGTTTCTGGTCCCCAACCCATTTTTGGGTCCCTATCCCTTTTTTTAGGTTCCTCAGCCCATTTTTGGGTCCCTCAGTCCATTTTTGGTTTCCTCTATCTATTTTTGGTTCCTCAATTCATTTTTGCGTTCCTGAGTTCAATTTTTGTGTTCCTCAATCCATTTTTGGGTCCTTCAATACATTTCTGGTTTCCTCAATCCATTTTTTGGGACTTCAGCCCATTTTTGGGTTCCTCAGCCCATTTTTGTGTTTCTCAGAATATTTCTGGGTTCCTCAGAACATTTTTGGGTTCCTCAATTTATTTTGGATTTCCTCAATCCATTTTTGGTTCCCTCAGCCCATTTTTGGGTCCCTCAGCCCATTTTTGGGTTCCTCAGACCACGTTTGGTTTCCTCAGAACATTTTTGGGTTCCTCAATCCATTTTTAAGTTCCTCAATCCATTTTTTGATTCCTCAATCCATTTGTGAGTTCCTCAATCCATTTTTGGCCTCTTTAGCCCATTTTTGGTATTCTCAACCCATTTTGGGGTTCCTCAATCCATTTTTTGATTCTTCAGTCAATTTTTGAGTTTCTCAATCCATTTTGGGGTTTCTCCACCCATTTCTGGGTTGCTTAATCCGGTTTTTTGTCCCTCAATCCATTTCTTGATACCTCAGCTCATTTTTGGGTCCCTGTATTTTTGGGGGGTTCCTCAGTCAATTTTGGTGTCCCTCAGCCCATTTTTGAGTTCCTCAATCCATTTTTGGTTCCCTCAGACCATTTTGGGGGTCGCTCATTTTTGGTATCCTCAGCTCATTTTTCTGTTGCTCAATTCATTTTTTGGTTCCTCAATCCAATTTTTGGACCCTCAATCCATTTTTGGGTACCTCAGTCCATTTTTTTGTTCCTCACTCCTTTATTGGGTTTCTCAATCCATTTTTGGGTTCCTCAATCCTTTTTTGGGTTCCTCAATCCATTCTTGGGTTCCTCTTTCCATTTTTAGGTTCATCAATCTGGTTTTGGTTCCCTCAGCCCATTTTTGGTTCCCTCAGCCCATTATTGTGTTTCTCAGAACATTTTTGGGTTCCTCAATTTATTTTGGCGTTCCTCAATCCATTTTTGATTCCCTCAGTCCATTTTTGGGTTCCTGAATCGATTTTTTGTTCTCTCAGGATATTTTTGGTTTCCTCAATCCATTCTTCGATTCCTCAATACATTTTTGAGTTCCTCAATCCATTTTTTTTCCTTCAATCCATTTTTGGGTTCCTCAATCCATTTTTTGGTCTCTCAGCCCATTTTTGGGTTCCTCAATCCATTTTTGGGTCCCTCAATCCATTTGGGGATCCTTCAGCACATTTCGGCGTTCCTCAGACCATTTTTGGGTTCCTGAACCTATTTTTTGGTCCCTCTATCCTTTTTTGTGGGTTCCCAATCCATTTTTGGGTTCCTCAATCCTTTTTTGGGTTCCTCAATCCATTCTTGGGTTCCTCAGTCCATTTTTAGGTTCATCAGTCTGGTTTTGGATTCCTCAATCCATTTTTGGTTCCCTCAGCCCATTTTTGTGTTTCTCAGAATATTTTTGGGTTCCTCAAAACATTTTTGGGTTCCTCAATCTATTTTGGCATTCCTCAATCCATTTTGGTGTTCCTCAATGCTGTTTTGGTTCCCTCAGCTCATTTTTGGGTCCCTCAGTCCATTTTTGGGTTCCTCAATCCATTTTTGGGTTCCTCAGAACATTTTTGGGTTCCTCAATCCCTTTTTTGGTCCATGAATCCATTTTTTGTTTCTTCAATCTATTTTTTGGTCCCTCAATCCTTCTTTGGGTTCCTCAATCTATGTTTTGGTCCCTCAATCCACTTTTGGGTTCTTCAGCCCATTTTTGGGTTCCTCAATCCGTTTTTGGTTTACTGAATCCATTTTTGGGTTCCTCAATCCATTTTTGGGTCCCTTTAAACTATTTTTGTGTTCCGCAGCCAATTTTTTGGTTCCTCAGACTATTTTGGGGTTCCTCAAACCATTTTTGGTTCCTCGATTCATTTTTGCGTTCCCGAATTCAATTTTTGTGTTCCTCAATTCATTTTTGGGTCCCTCAAAACATTTTTGTTCTCTTCAATCCATTTTTCGGGCCTTCAGCCCATTTTTGGGGTTTTAATACCATGTTTTGCTCCATGAATCCATTTTTTGTTTCTTCAATCTGTTTTTTGGTCCCTCAATGCATCTTTCGATTCCTCAATCCATTTTTGGGTTCCTCAATCCATTTTTGGGTTCCTCAATCCATTTTTGCTTCCCTCAGCCCATTTTTGGTTCCCTCAGCCCATTTTTGTCTTTCTCAGAATATTTTTGGGTTCCTCAAACATTTTTGGTTTCCTCAATCTATTTTGGCATTCCTCAATCAATTTTTGCTTCCCTCAGCCCATTTTGGGGTCCCTCAGCCCATTTTTGGGTTCCTCAATCCATTTTTAAGTTCCTCAATCCATTTTTTGATTCCTCAATCCATGTTTGGGTCCTTCAATACATTTTTGGTTTCCTCAATCCATTTTTCGGGACTTCAGCCCATTTTTGGGTTCTTCAATCCATTTTTTGGTCCATGAATCCATTTTTTGTTTCTTCAATCTATTTTTTGGTCCCTCAATCCTTCTTTGGGTTCCTCAATCTATGTTTTGGTCCCTCAATCCACTTTTGGGTTCTTCAGCCCATTGTTGGGTTCCTCAATCTGTTTTTGGTTTACTGAATCCATTGTTGGGTTCCTCAATCCATTTTTGGGTCCCTTAAACTATTTTTGAGTTCCGCAGCCCACTTTTCGGTTCCTCAGTCTATTTTGGGGTTCCTCAAACCATTTTTGGTTCCTCGATTCATTTTTGCGTTCCTGAATTCAATTTTTGTGTTTCTCAATTCATTTTTGGGTCCTTCAAAACATTTTTGTTCTCCTCAATCCATTTTTTGGGCCTTCAGCCCATTTTTGGGTTTTTAATACCATGTTTTGTTCCATGAATCCATTTTTTTGTTTCTTCAAACTATTTTTTGGTCCCTCAATGCATCTTTGGATTCCTCAATCCATTTTTGGGTTCCTCAGACCACTTTTGGGTCGCTCAGCCCATTTTTGGGTCGATCAGCCCATTTTTGGTTTCCTCAGAACATTTTTGTGTTGCTCAATTAATTTTTGGGTTCCTCAATCCAATTTTTGGACCCTCAATCCAGTTTTGGGTTTCTCAATCTTCTTTTGGTCCCTCAATCCATTTTTGGGTTCTTCAGCCCATTTTTGGATTCCTGAGTCTATTTTTGGGTTCCTGAATCTTTTTTTTGGACCCTGAATCCATTTTCGGGTTTCTCAATTTATTTTTGTGTCCCTCAATCTATTTTTGGGTTCCTCAATCCATTTTTGGGTTCCTCAATGCATTTTTGGGTTCCTCAATCTATTTTTTGGTCCTTCAATCCATTTTTGGGTTCCTCGGAACTTTTTTGGGTTCCTCAATCCATTTTTTCGTTCCTGAATGCTTTGTTCGGACCCTCAATCCATTTTTGGGTACCTGACCCAATTTTTGCATTCCTCAACCCTTTTTTGGGTTCCTCAATCCATTTTTGTGTTCCTCAATCCATTTTTTGGACCCGCAACACATTTTTTGGACCCTCAATCCATTTTTAGGTCCTCAGCCCTTTTTTCCGGTTCCTCAGCCCATTTTTTAGTTCCTCAATCCATATTTTGATTCCTCAGTCCATTTTTTAGACCCTCAATCCGGTTTCTGGTCCCCAACCCATTTTTGGGTCCCTATTCCTTTTTTTAGGTTCCTCAGCCCATTTTTGGGTCCCTCAGTCCATTTTTGGTTTCCTCTATCCATTTTTGGTTCCTCAATTCATTTTTGCGTTCCTGAGTTCAATTTTTGTGTTCCTCAATCCATTTTTGGGTCCTTCAATACATTTCTGGTTTCCTCAATCCATTTTTTGGGACTTCAGCCCATTTTTGGGTTCCTCAGCCCATTTTTGTGTTTCTCAGAATATTTCTGGGTTCCTCAGAACATTTTTGGGTTCCTCAATTTATTTTGGATTTCCTCAATCCATTTTTGGTTCCCTCAGCCCATTTTTGGGTCCCTCAGCCCATTTTTGGGTTCCTCAGACCACGTTTGGTTTCCTCAGAACATTTTTGGGTTCCTCAATCCATTTTTAAGTTCCTCAATCCATTTTTTGATTCCTCAATCCATTTGTGAGTTCCTCAATCCATTTTTGGCCTCTTTAGCCCATTTTTGGTATTCTCAACCCATTTTGGGGTTCCTCAATCCATTTTTTGATTCTTCAGTCAATTTTTGAGTTTCTCAATCCATTTTGGGGTTTCTCCACCCATTTCTGGGTTGCTTAATCCGGTTTTTTGTCCCTCAATCCATTTCTTGATACCTCAGCTCATTTTTGGGTCCCTGTATTTTTGGGGGGTTCCTCAGTCAATTTTGGTGTCCCTCAGCCCATTTTTGAGTTCCTCAATCCATTTTTGGTTCCCTCAGACCATTTTGGGGGTCGCTCATTTTTGGTATCCTCAGCTCATTTTTCTGTTGCTCAATTCATTTTTTGGTTCCTCAATCCAATTTTTGGACCCTCAATCCATTTTTGGGTACCTCAGTCCATTTTTTTGTTCCTCAGTCCTTTATTGGGTTTCTCAATCCATTTTTGGGTTCCTCAGCCCATTTTTGTGTTTCTCAGAATATTTCTGGGTTCCTCAGAACATTTTTGGGTTCCTCAATTTATTTTGGATTTCCTCAATCCATTTTTGGTTCCCTCAGCCCATTTTTGGGTCCCTCAGCCCATTTTTGGGTTTCTCAGACCACGTTTGGTTTCCTCAGAACATTTTTGGGTTCCTCAATCCATTTTTAAGTTCCTCAATCCATTTTTTGATTCCTCAATCCATTTGTGAGTTCCTCAATCCATTTTTGGCCTCTTTAGCCCATTTTTGGTATTCTCAACCCATTTTGGGGTTCCTCAATCCATTTTTTGATTCTTCAGTCAATTTTTGAGTTTCTCAATCCATTTTGGGGTTTCTCCACCCATTTCTGGGTTGCTTAATCCGGTTTTTTGTCCCTCAATCCATTTCTTGATACCTCAGCTCATTTTTGGGTCCCTGTATTTTTGGGGGGTTCCTCAGTCAATTTTGGTGTCCCTCAGCCCATTTTTGAGTTCCTCAATCCATTTTTGGTTCCCTCAGACCATTTTGGGGGTCGCTCATTTTTGGTATCCTCAGCTCATTTTTCAGTTGCTCAATTCATTTTTTGGTTCCTCAATCCAATTTTTGGACCCTCAATCCATTTTTGGGTACCTCAGTCCATTTTTTTGTTCCTCAGTCCTTTTTTGGGTTCCTCAATCCATTCTTGGGTTCCTCTTTCCATTTTTAGGTTCATCAATCTGGTTTTGGGTTCCTCAATCCATTTTTGGTTCCCTCAGCCCATTTTTGGTTCCCTCAGCCCATTATTGTGTTTCTCAGAACATTTTTGGGTTCCTCAATTTATTTTGGCGTTCCTCAATCCATTTTTGATTCCCTCAGTCCATTTTTGGGTTCCTGAATCGATTTTTTGTTCTCTCAGGATATTTTTGGTTTCCTCAATCCATTCTTCGATTCCTCAATACATTTTTGAGTTCCTCAATCCATTTTTTTTCCTTCAATCCATTTTTGGGTTCCTCAATCCATTTTTTGGTCTCTCAGCCCATTTTTGGGTTCCTCAATCCATTTTTGGGTCCCTCAATCCATTTGGGGATCCTTCAGCACATTTCGCGTTCCTCAGACCATTTTTGGGTTCCTGAATCTATTTTTTGGTCCCTCTATCCTTTTTTGTGGGTTCCCAATCCATTTTTGGGTTCCTCAATCCTTTTTTGGGTTCCTCAATCCATTCTTGGGTTCCTCAGTCCATTTTTAGGTTCATCAGTCTGGTTTTGGGTTCCTCAATCCATTTTTGGTTCCCTCAGCCCATTTTTGTGTTTCTCAGAATATTTTTGGGTTCCTCAAAACATTTTTGGGTTCCTCAATCTATTTTGGCATTCCTCAATCCATTTTGGCGTTCCTCAATGCTGTTTTGGTTCCCTCAGCCCATTTTTGGGTCCCTCAGTCCATTTTTGGGTTCCTCAATCCATTTTTGGGTTCCTCAGAACATTTTTGGGTTCCTCAATCTATTTTGGTTCCTCAATCCATTTTGGCGTTCCTCAATGCTGTTTTGGTTCCCTCAGCCCATTTTTGGGTCCCTCAGTCCATTTTTGTGTTCCTCAATTCATTTTTGGGTCCCTCAAAACATTTTTGTTCTCTTCAATCCATTTTTCGGGCCTTCAGCCCATTTTTGGGGTTTTAATACCATGTTTTGCTCCATGAATCCATTTTTTGTTTCTTCAATCTGTTTTTTGGTCCCTCAATGCATCTTTCGATTCCTCAATCCATTTTTGGGTTCCTCAATCCATTTTTGGTTTCCTCAATCCATTTTTGGGTTCCTCAATCCATTTTTGCTTCCCTCAGCCCATTTTTGGTTCCCTCAGCCCATTTTTGTCTTTCTCAGAATATTTTTGGGTTCCTCAAACATTTTTGGTTTCCTCAATCTATTTTGGCGTTCCTCAATCCATTTTTGCTTCCCTCAGCCCATTTTGGGGTCCCTCAGCCCATTTTTAAGTTCCTCAATCCATTTTTTGATTCCTCAATCCATGTTTGGGTTCTTCAATACATTTTTGGTTTCCTCAATCCATTTTTCGGGACTTCAGCCCATTTTTGGGTTCTTCAATCCATTTTTTGGTCCATGAATCCATTTTTTGTTTCTTCAATCTATTTTTTGGTCCCTCAATCCTTCTTTGGGTTCCTCAATCTATGTTTTGGTCCCTCAATCCACTTTTGGGTTCCTCAGCCCATTTTTGGGTTCCTCAATCCGTTTTTGGTTTACTGAATCCATTGTTGGGTTCCTCAATCCATTTTTGGGTCCCTTAAACTATTTTTGAGTTCCGCAGCCCACTTTTCGGTTCCTCAGTCTATTTTGGGGTTCCTCAAACCATTTTTGGTTCCTCGATTCATTTTTGCGTTCCTGAATTCAATTTTTGTGTTTCTCAATTCATTTTTGGGTCCTTCAAAACATTTTTGTTCTCCTCAATCCATTTTTTGGGCCTTCAGCCCATTTTTGGGTTTTTAATACCATGTTTTGTTCCATGAATCCATTTTTTTGTTTCTTCAAACTATTTTTTGGTCCCTCAATGCATCTTTGGATTCCTCAATCCATTTTTGGGTTCCTCAGACCACTTTTGGGTCGCTCAGCCCATTTTTGGGTCGATCAGCCCATTTTTGGTTTCCTCAGAACATTTTTGTGTTGCTCAATTAATTTTTGGGTTCCTCAATCCAATTTTTGGACCCTCAATCCAGTTTTGGGTTTCTCAATCTTCTTTTGGTCCCTCAATCCATTTTTGGGTTCTTCAGCCCATTTTGGGATTCCTGAGTCTATTTTTGGGTTCCTGAATCTTTTTTTTGGACCCTGAATCCATTTTCGGGTTTCTCAATTTATTTTTGTGTCCCTCAATCTATTTTTGGGTTCCTCAATCCATTTTTGGGTTCCTCAATGCATTTTTGGGTTCCTCAATCTATTTTTTGGTCCTTCAATCCATTTTTGGGTTCCTCGGAACTTTTTTGGGTTCCTCAATCCATTTTTTCGTTCCTGAATGCTTTGTTCGGACCCTCAATCCATTTTTGGGTACCTGACCCAATTTTTGCATTCCTCAACCCTTTTTTGGGTTCCTCAATCCATTTTTGTGTTCCGCAATCCATTTTTTGGACCCGCAACACATTTTTTGGACCCTCAATCCATTTTTAGGTCCTCAGCCCTTTTTTTCGGTTCCTCAGCCCATTTTTTAATTCCTCAATCCATATTTTGATTCCTCAGTCCATTTTTTAGACCCTCAATCCGGTTTCTGGTCCCCAACCCATTTTTGGGTCCCTATCCCTTTTTTTAGGTTCCTCAGCCCATTTTTGGGTCCCTCAGTCCATTTTTGGTTTCCTCTATCCATTTTTGGTTCCTCAATTCATTTTTGCGTTCCTGAGTTCAATTTTTGTGTTCCTCAATCCATTTTTGGGTCCTTCAATACATTTCTGGTTTCCTCAATCCATTTTTCAGGACTTCAGCCCATTTTTGGGTTCCTCAGCCCATTTTTGTGTTTCTCAGAATATTTCTGGGTTCCTCAGAACATTTTTGGGTTCCTCAATTTATTTTGGATTTCCTCAATCCATTTTTGGTTCCCTCAGCCCATTTTTGGGTCCCTCAGCCCATTTTTGGGTTCCTCAGACCACGTTTGGTTTCCTCAGAACATTTTTGGGTTCCTCAATCCATTTTTAAGTTCCTCAATCCATTTTTTGATTCCTCAATCCATTTGTGAGTTCCTCAATCCATTTTTGGCCTCTTTAGCCCATTTTTGGTATTCTCAACCCATTTTGGGGTTCCTCAATCCATTTTTTGATTCTTCAGTCAATTTTTGAGTTTCTCAATCCATTTTTGGGTTTCTCCACCCATTTCTGGGTTGCTTAATCCGTTTTTTTGTCCCTCAATCCATTTCTTGATACCTCAGCTCATTTTTGGGTCCCTGTATTTTTGGGGGGTTCCTCAGTCAATTTTGGTGTCCCTCAGCCCATTTTTGAGTTCCTCAATCCATTTTTGGTTCCCTCAGACCATTTTGGGGGTCGCTCATTTTTGGTATCCTCAGCTCATTTTTCAGTTGCTCAATTCATTTTTTGGTTCCTCAATCCAATTTTTGGACCCTCAATCCATTTTTGGGTACCTCAGTCCATTTTTTTGTTCCTCAGTCCTTTTTTGGGTTCCTCAATCCATTCTTGGGTTCCTCTTTCCATTTTTAGGTTCATCAATCTGGTTTTGGGTTCCTCAATCCATTTTTGGTTCCCTCAGCCCATTTTTGGTTCCCTCAGCCCATTATTGTGTTTCTCAGAACATTTTTGGGTTCCTCAATTTATTTTGGCGTTCCTCAATCCATTTTTGATTCCCTCAGTCCATTTTTGGGTTCCTGAATCGATTTTTTGTTCTCTCAGGATATTTTTGGTTTCCTCAATCCATTCTTCGATTCCTCAATACATTTTTGAGTTCCTCAATCCATTTTTTTTCCTTCAATCCATTTTTGGGTTCCTCAATCCATTTTTTGGTCTCTCAGCCCATTTTTGGGTTCCTCAATCCATTTTTGGGTCCCTCAATCCATTTGGGGATCCTTCAGCACATTTCGCGTTCCTCAGACCATTTTTGGGTTCCTGAATCTATTTTTTGGTCCCTCTATCCTTTTTTGTGGGTTCCCAATCCATTTTTGGGTTCCTCAATCCTTTTTTGGGTTCCTCAATCCATTCTTGGGTTCCTCAGTCCATTTTTAGGTTCATCAGTCTGGTTTTGGGTTCCTCAATCCATTTTTGGTTCCCTCAGCCCATTTTTGTGTTTCTCAGAATATTTTTGGGTTCCTCAAAACATTTTTGGGTTCCTCAATCTATTTTGGCATTCCTCAATCCATTTTGGCGTTCCTCAATGCTGTTTTGGTTCCCTCAGCCCATTTTTGGGTCCCTCAGTCCATTTTTGGGTTCCTCAATCCATTTTTGGGTTCCTCAGAACATTTTTGGGTTCCTCAATCTATTTTGGTTCCTCAATCCATTTTGGCGTTCCTCAATGCTGTTTTGGTTCCCTCAGCCCATTTTTGGGTCCCTCAGTCCATTTTTGTGTTCCTCAATTCATTTTTGGGTCCCTCAAAACATTTTTGTTCTCTTCAATCCATTTTTCGGGCCTTCAGCCCATTTTTGGGGTTTTAATACCATGTTTTGCTCCATGAATCCATTTTTTGTTTCTTCAATCTGTTTTTTGGTCCCTCAATGCATCTTTCGATTCCTCAATCCATTTTTGGGTTCCTCAATCCATTTTTGGTTTCCTCAATCCATTTTTGGGTTCCTCAATCCATTTTTGCTTCCCTCAGCCCATTTTTGGTTCCCTCAGCCCATTTTTGTCTTTCTCAGAATATTTTTGGGTTCCTCAAACATTTTTGGTTTCCTCAATCTATTTTGGCGTTCCTCAATCCATTTTTGCTTCCCTCAGCCCATTTTGGGGTCCCTCAGCCCATTTTTAAGTTCCTCAATCCATTTTTTGATTCCTCAATCCATGTTTGGGTTCTTCAATACATTTTTGGTTTCCTCAATCCATTTTTCGGGACTTCAGCCCATTTTTGGGTTCTTCAATCCATTTTTTGGTCCATGAATCCATTTTTTGTTTCTTCAATCTATTTTTTGGTCCCTCAATCCTTCTTTGGGTTCCTCAATCTATGTTTTGGTCCCTCAATCCACTTTTGGGTTCCTCAGCCCATTTTTGGGTTCCTCAATCCGTTTTTGGTTTACTGAATCCATTGTTGGGTTCCTCAATCCATTTTTGGGTCCCTTAAACTATTTTTGAGTTCCGCAGCCCACTTTTCGGTTCCTCAGTCTATTTTGGGGTTCCTCAAACCATTTTTGGTTCCTCGATTCATTTTTGCGTTCCTGAATTCAATTTTTGTGTTTCTCAATTCATTTTTGGGTCCTTCAAAACATTTTTGTTCTCCTCAATCCATTTTTTGGGCCTTCAGCCCATTTTTGGGTTTTTAATACCATGTTTTGTTCCATGAATCCATTTTTTTGTTTCTTCAAACTATTTTTTGGTCCCTCAATGCATCTTTGGATTCCTCAATCCATTTTTGGGTTCCTCAGACCACTTTTGGGTCGCTCAGCCCATTTTTGGGTCGATCAGCCCATTTTTGGTTTCCTCAGAACATTTTTGTGTTGCTCAATTAATTTTTGGGTTCCTCAATCCAATTTTTGGACCCTCAATCCAGTTTTGGGTTTCTCAATCTTCTTTTGGTCCCTCAATCCATTTTTGGGTTCTTCAGCCCATTTTGGGATTCCTGAGTCTATTTTTGGGTTCCTGAATCTTTTTTTTGGACCCTGAATCCATTTTCGGGTTTCTCAATTTATTTTTGTGTCCCTCAATCTATTTTTGGGTTCCTCAATCCATTTTTGGGTTCCTCAATGCATTTTTGGGTTCCTCAATCTATTTTTTGGTCCTTCAATCCATTTTTGGGTTCCTCGGAACTTTTTTGGGTTCCTCAATCCATTTTTTCGTTCCTGAATGCTTTGTTCGGACCCTCAATCCATTTTTGGGTACCTGACCCAATTTTTGCATTCCTCAACCCTTTTTTGGGTTCCTCAATCCATTTTTGTGTTCCGCAATCCATTTTTTGGACCCGCAACACATTTTTTGGACCCTCAATCCATTTTTAGGTCCTCAGCCCTTTTTTTCGGTTCCTCAGCCCATTTTTTAATTCCTCAATCCATATTTTGATTCCTCAGTCCATTTTTTAGACCCTCAATCCGGTTTCTGGTCCCCAACCCATTTTTGGGTCCCTATCCCTTTTTTTAGGTTCCTCAGCCCATTTTTGGGTCCCTCAGTCCATTTTTGGTTTCCTCTATCCATTTTTGGTTCCTCAATTCATTTTTGCGTTCCTGAGTTCAATTTTTGTGTTCCTCAATCCATTTTTGGGTCCTTCAATACATTTCTGGTTTCCTCAATCCATTTTTCAGGACTTCAGCCCATTTTTGGGTTCCTCAGCCCATTTTTGTGTTTCTCAGAATATTTCTGGGTTCCTCAGAACATTTTTGGGTTCCTCAATTTATTTTGGATTTCCTCAATCCATTTTTGGTTCCCTCAGCCCATTTTTGGGTCCCTCAGCCCATTTTTGGGTTCCTCAGACCACGTTTGGTTTCCTCAGAACATTTTTGGGTTCCTCAATCCATTTTTAAGTTCCTCAATCCATTTTTTGATTCCTCAATCCATTTGTGAGTTCCTCAATCCATTTTTGGCCTCTTTAGCCCATTTTTGGTATTCTCAACCCATTTTGGGGTTCCTCAATCCATTTTTTGATTCTTCAGTCAATTTTTGAGTTTCTCAATCCATTTTGGGGTTTCTCCACCCATTTCTGGGTTGCTTAATCCGGTTTTTTGTCCCTCAATCCATTTCTTGATACCTCAGCTCATTTTTGGGTCCCTGTATTTTTGGGGGGTTCCTCAGTCAATTTTGGTGTCCCTCAGCCCATTTTTGAGTTCCTCAATCCATTTTTGGTTCCCTCAGACCATTTTGGGGGTCGCTCATTTTTGGTATCCTCAGCTCATTTTTCTGTTGCTCAATTCATTTTTTGGTTCCTCAATCCAATTTTTGGACCCTCAATCCATTTTTGGGTACCTCAGTCCATTTTTTTGTTCCTCACTCCTTTATTGGGTTTCTCAATCCATTTTTGGGTTCTTCAATCCTTTTTTGGGTTCCTCAATCCATTCTTGGGTTCCTCTTTCCATTTTTAGGTTCATCAATCTGGTTTTGGGTTCCTCAATCCATTTTTGGTTCCCTCAGCCCATTTTTGGTTCCCTCAGCCCATTATTGTGTTTCTCAGAACATTTTTGGGTTCCTCAATTTATTTTGGCGTTCCTCAATCCATTTTTGATTCCCTCAGTCCATTTTTGGGTTCCTGAATCGATTTTTTGTTCTCTCAGGATATTTTTGGTTTCCTCAATCCATTCTTCGATTCCTCAATACATTTTTGAGTTCCTCAATCCATTTTTTTTCCTTCAATCCATTTTTGGGTTCCTCAATCCATTTTTTGGTCTCTCAGCCCATTTTTGGGTTCCTCAATCCATTTTTGGGTCCCTCAATCCATTTGGGGATCCTTCAGCACATTTCGGCTTTCCTCAGACCATTTTTGGGTTCCTGAATCTATTTTTTGGTCCCTCTATCCTTTTTTGTGGGTTCCCAATCCATTTTTGGGTTCCTCAATCCTTTTTTGGGTTCCTCAATCCATTCTTGGGTTCCTCAGTCCATTTTTAGGTTCATCAATCTGGTTTTGGGTTCCTCAATCCATTTTTGGTTCCCTCAGCCCATTTTTGTGTTTCTCAGAATATTTTTGGGTTCCTCAAAACATTTTTGGGTTCCTCAATCTATTTTGGCATTCCTCAATCCATTTTGGCGTTCCTCAATGCTGTTTTGGTTCCCTCAGCCCATTTTTGGGTCCCTCAGTCCATTTTTGGGTTCCTCAATCCATTTTTGGGTTCCTCAGAACATTTTTGGGTTCCTCAATCTATTTTGGTTCCTCAATCCATTTTGGCGTTCCTCAATGCTGTTTTGGTTCCCTCAGCCCATTTTTGGGTCCCTCAGTCCATTTTTGTGTTCCTCAATTCATTTTTGGGTCCCTCAAAACATTTTTGTTCTCTTCAATCCATTTTTCCGGCCTTCAGCCCATTTTTGGGGTTTTAATACCATGTTTTGCTCCATGAATCCATTTTTTGTTTCTTCAATCTGTTTTTTGGTCCCTCAATGCATCTTTCGATTCCTCAATCCATTTTTGGGTTCCTCAATCCATTTTTGGTTTCCTCAATCCATTTTTGGGTTCCTCAATCCATTTTTGCTTCCCTCAGCCCATTTTTGGTTCCCTCAGCCCATTTTTGTCTTTCTCAGAATATTTTTGGGTTCCTCAAACATTTTTGGTTTCCTCAATCTATTTTGGCGTTCCTCAATCCATTTTTGCTTCCCTCAGCCCATTTTGGGGTCCCTCAGCCCATTTTTGGGTTCCTCAATCCATTTTTAAGTTCCTCAATCCATTTTTTGATTCCTCAATCCATGTTTGGGTTCTTCAATACATTTTTGGTTTCCTCAATCCATTTTTCGGGACTTCAGCCCATTTTTGGGTTCTTCAATCCATTTTTTGGTCCATGAATCCATTTTTTGTTTCTTCAATCTATTTTTTGGTCCCTCAATCCTTCTTTGGGTTCCTCAATCTATGTTTTGGTCCCTCAATCCACTTTTGGGTTCCTCAGCCCATTTTTGGGTTCCTCAATCCGTTTTTGGTTTACTGAATCCATTGTTGGGTTCCTCAATCCATTTTTGGGTCCCTTAAACTATTTTTGAGTTCCGCAGCCCACTTTTCGGTTCCTCAGTCTATTTTGGGGTTCCTCAAACCATTTTTGGTTCCTCGATTCATTTTTGCGTTCCTGAATTCAATTTTTGTGTTTCTCAATTCATTTTTGGGTCCTTCAAAACATTTTTGTTCTCCTCAATCCATTTTTCGGGCCTTCAGCCCATTTTTGGGTTTTTAATACCATGTTTTGTTCCATGAATCCATTTTTTTGTTTCTTCAAACTATTTTTTGGTCCCTCAATGCATCTTTGGATTCCTCAATCCATTTTTGGGTTCCTCAGACCACTTTTGGGTCGCTCAGCCCATTTTTGGGTCGATCAGCCCATTTTTGGTTTCCTCAGAACATTTTTGTGTTGCTCAATTAATTTTTGGGTTCCTCAATCCAATTTTTGGACCCTCAATCCAGTTTTGGGTTTCTCAATCTTCTTTTGGTCCCTCAATCCATTTTTGGGTTCTTCAGCCCATTTTTGGATTCCTGAGTCTATTTTTGGGTTCCTGAATCTTTTTTTTGGACCCTGAATCCATTTTCGGGTTTCTCAATTTATTTTTGTGTCCCTCAATCTATTTTTGGGTTCCTCAATCCATTTTTGGGTTCCTCAATGCATTTTTGGGTTCCTCAATCTATTTTTTGGTCCTTCAATCCATTTTTGGGTTCCTCGGAACTTTTTTGGGTTCCTCAATCCATTTTTTCGTTCCTGAATGCTTTGTTCGGACCCTCAATCCATTTTTGGGTACCTGACCCAATTTTTGCATTCCTCAACCCTTTTTTGGGTTCCTCAATCCATTTTTGTGTTCCTCAATCCATTTTTTGGACCCGCAACACATTTTTTGGACCCTCAATCCATTTTTAGGTCCTCAGCCCTTTTTTTCGGTTCCTCAGCCCATTTTTTAGTTCCTCAATCCATATTTTGATTCCTCAGTCCATTTTTTAGACCCTCAATCCGGTTTCTGGTCCCCAACCCATTTTTGGGTCCCTATCCCTTTTTTTAGGTTCCTCAGCCCATTTTTGGGTCCCTCAGTCCATTTTTGGTTTCCTCTATCCATTTTTGGTTCCTCAATTCATTTTTGCGTTCCTGAGTTCAATTTTTGTGTTCCTCAATCCATTTTTGGGTCCTTCAATACATTTCTGGTTTCCTCAATCCATTTTTTGGGACTTCAGCCCATTTTTGAGTTCCTCAGCCCATTTTTGTGTTTCTCAGAATATTTCTGGGTTCCTCAGAACATTTTTGGGTTCCTCAATTTATTTTGGATTTCCTCAATCCATTTTTGGTTCCCTCAGCCCATTTTTGGGTCCCTCAGCCCATTTTTGGGTTCCTCAGACCACGTTTGGTTTCCTCAGAACATTTTTGGGTTCCTCAATCCATTTTTAAGTTCCTCAATCCATTTTTTGATTCCTCAATCCATTTGTGAGTTCCTCAATCCATTTTTGGCCTCTTTAGCCCATTTTTGGTATTCTCAACCCATTTTGGGGTTCCTCAATCCATTTTTTGATTCTTCAGTCAATTTTTGAGTTTCTCAATCCATTTTTGCGTTTCTCCACCCATTTCTGGGTTGCTTAATCCGGTTTTTTGTCCCTCAATCCATTTCTTGATACCTCAGCTCATTTTTGGGTCCCTGTATTTTTTTGGGGGGTTCCTCAGTCAATTTTGGTGTCCCTCAGCCCATTTTTGAGTTCCTCAATCCATTTTTGGTTCCCTCAGACCATTTTGGGGGTCGCTCATTTTTGGTATCCTCAGCTCATTTTTCTGTTGCTCAATTCATTTTTTGGTTCCTCAATCCAATTTTTGGACCCTCAATCCATTTTTGGGTACCTCAGTCCATTTTTTTGTTCCTCAGTCCTTTATTGGGTTTCTCAATCCATTTTTGGGTTCCTCAATCCTTTTTTGGGTTCCTCAATCCATTCTTGGGTTCCTCTTTCCATTTTTAGGTTCATCAATCTGGTTTTGGGTTCCTCAATCCATTTTTGGTTCCCTCAGCCCATTTTTGGTTCCCTCAGCCCATTATTGTGTTTCTCAGAACATTTTTGGGTTCCTCAATTTATTTTGGCGTTCCTCAATCCATTTTTGATTCCCTCAGTCCATTTTTGGGTTCCTGAATCGATTTTTTGTTCTCTCAGGATATTTTTGGTTTCCTCAATCCATTCTTCGATTCCTCAATACATTTTTGAGTTCCTCAATCCATTTTTTTTCCTTCAATCCATTTTTGGGTTCCTCAATCCATTTTTTGTCTCTCAGCCCATTTTTGGGTTCCTCAATCCATTTTTGGGTCCCTCAATCTATTTGGGGATCCTTCTGCACATTTCGGCGTTCCTCAGACCATTTTTGGGTTCCTGAATCTATTTTTTGGTCCCTCTATCCTTTTTCTTGGGTTCCCAATCCATTTTTGGGTTCCTCAATCCATTTTTGGGTTCCTCGGAACATTTTTGGGTTCCTCAATCCCTTTTTTGGTCCATGAATCCATTTTTTGTTTCTTCAATCTATGTTTTGGTCCCTCAATCCACTTTTGGGTTCTTCAGCCTATTTTTGGGTTCCTCAATCCATTTTTGGATCCCTTTAAACTATTTTTGGGTTCCGCAGCCCATTTTTCGGTTCCTCAGTCTATTTTGGGGTTCCTCAAACCATTTTTGGTTCCTCAATTCATTTTTTGCGTTCCTGAATTCAATTTTTGTGTTCCTCAATTCATTTTTGGGTCCTTCAAAACATTTTTGTTCTCCTCAATCCATTTTTCGGGCCTTCAGCCCATTTTTGGGGTTTTAATACTATGTTTTGCTCCATGAATCCATTTTTTTTTCTTCAATCTATTTTTTGGTCCCTCAATGCATCTTTGGATTCCTCAATCCATTTTTGGGTTCCTCAGACCACTTTTGGGTCGCTCAGCCCATTTTTGGGTCGCTCAGCCCATGTTTGGTTTCCTCAGGACATTTTTGTGTTGCTCAATTCATTTTTGGGTTCCTCAATCCAATTTTTGGACCCTCAATCCATTTTTGGTTACCTCAGTCCATTTTTGGGTTCCTCAATCTTCTTTTGGTCCCTCAATCCATTTTTCGGTTCTTCAGCCCATTTTTGGATTCCTGAATCTATTTTGGGGTTCCTGAATCTTTTTTTTGGTCCCTGAATCCGTTTTCAGTTCCCTCAATCTATTTTTGGGTTCCTCAATCCATTTTTGGGTTCCTCAATCCATTTTTGGTTTCCTCAATCCATTCTTTGGTCCTTCAATCCATTTTTGGGTTCCTCAGAACTTTTTTGGTTTCCCCAATCCATATTTGGGTTCCTCAATCCATTTTTGCTTCCCTCAGCCCATTTTTGGTTCCCTCAGCCCATTTTTGTGTTTCTCAGAATATTTTTGGTTTCCTCAAAACATTTTTTGTTTCCTCAACCTATTTCAGCCTTCCTCAATCCATTTTTGCTTCCCTCAGACCATTTTTGGGTCCCTCAGCCCATTTTTGGGTTCCTCAATCCATTTTTAATTTCCTCAATCCATTTTTTGATTCCTCAATCCATGTTTGGGTCCTTCAATACATTTTTGGTTTCCTCAATCCATTTTTCGGGACTTCAGCCCATTTTTGGGTTCTTCAATCCATTTTTTGGTCCATGAATCCATTTTTTGTTTCTTCAATCTATTTTTGGTCCCTCAATCCTTCTTTGGGTTCCTCAATCTATGTTTTGGTCCCTCAATCCACTTTTGGGTTCTTCAGCCCATTGTTGGGTTCCTCAATCTGTTTTTGGTTTACTGAATCCATTGTTGGGTTCCTCAATCCATTTTTGGTTCCCTTAAACTATTTTTGAGTTCCACAGCCCACTTTTCGGTTCCTCAGTCTATTTTGGGGTTCCTCAAACCATTTTTGGTTCCTCGATTCATTTTTGCATTCCTGAATTCAATTTTTGTGTTTCTCAATTCATTTTTGGGTCCTTCAAAACATTTTTGTTCTCCTCAATCCATTTTTCGGGCCTTCAGCCCATTTTTGGGGTTTTAATACCATGTTTTGTTCCATGAATCAATTTTTTGGTTTCTTCAATCTATTTTTTGGTCCCTCATTGCATCTTTGGATTCCTCAATCCATTTTTGGGTTCCTCAGACCACTTTTGGGTCGCTCAGCCCATTTTTGGGTCGCTCAGCCCATTTTTGGTTTCTTCAAAACGTTTTTGTGTTGCTCAATTAATTTTTGGGTTCCTCAATCCAATTTTTGGACCCTCAATCCATTTTTGTGTTTCTCAATCTTCTTTTGGTCCCTCAATCCATTTTTGGGTTCTTCAGCCCATTTTGGGATTCCTGAATCTATTTTGGGGTTCCTGAATCTTTTTTTTGGACCCTGAATCCATTTTCGGGTTTCTCAATTTATTTTTGTGTCCCTCAATCTATTTTTGGGTTCCTCAATCCATTTTTGGGTTCCTCAATCCATTTTTGGGTTCCTCAATCCATTCTTTGGTCCTTCAATCCATTTTTGGGTTCCTCGGAACTTTTTTGGGTTCCTCAATCCATTTTTTCGTTCCTGAATGCTTTTTTTGAACCCTCAATCCATTTTTGGGTACCTGACCCAATTTTTGCATTCCTCAACCCTTTTTTGGGTTCCTCAATCCATTTTTGTGTTCCTCAATCCATTTTTTGGACTCGCAACCCATTTTTTGGACCCTCAATCCATTTTTATGTCCTCAACCCTTTTTTTCGGTTCCTCAGCCCATTTTTTAGTTCCTCAATCCATAGTTTGATTCCTCAGTCCATTTTTTAGACCCTCAATCCGTTTTTTGGTCCCCAACCCATTTTTGGGTCCCTATCCCTTTTTTTAGGTTCCTCAGCCCATTTTTGGGTCCCTGAGTCCGTTTTTGGGTTCCTCTATCCATTTTTGGTTCCTCAATTCATTTTTGCGTTCCTGAGTTCAATTTTTGTGTTCCTCAATCCATTTTTGGGTCCTTCAATACATTTCTGGTTTTCTCAATTCATTTTTCGGGACTTCAGCCCATTTTTGGGTTCCTCAGCCCATTTTTGTGTTTCTCAGAATATTTCTGGGTTCCTCAGAACATTTTTGGGTTCCTCAATTTATTTTGGATTTCCTCAATCCATTTTTGGTTCCCTCAGCCCATTTTTGGGTCCCTCAGCCCATTTTTGGGTTCCTCAGACCACGTTTGGTTTCCTCAGAACATTTTTGGGTTCCTCAATCCATTTTTAAGTTCCTCAATCCATTTTTTGATTCCTCAATCCATCTGTGAGTTCCTCAATCCATTTTTGGCCTATTTAGCCCATTTTTGGTATTCTCAACCCATTTTGGGGTTCCTCAATACATTTTTTGATTCTTCAGTCAATTTTTGATTTTCTCAATCCATTTTGGGGTTTCTCCACCCATTTCTGGGTTGCTTAATCCGGTTTTTTGTCCCTCAATCCATTTCTTGCTACCTCAGCTCATTTTTGGGTCCCTGTATTTTTTTGGGGGTTCCTCAGTCAATTTTGGTGTCCCTCAGCCCATTTTTGAGTTCCTCAATCCATTTTTGGTTCCCTCAGACCATTTTGGGGGTCGCTCATTTTTGGTATCCTCAGCTCATTTTTGTGTTGCTCAATTCATTTTTTGGTTCCTCAATCCAATTTTTGGACCCTCAATCCATTTTTGGGTACCTCAGTCCATTTTTTTGTTCCTCAGTCCTTTATTGGGTTTCTCAATCCATTTTTGCGTTCCTCAATCCTTTTTTGGGTTCCTCAATCCATTCTTGGGTTCCTCTTTCCATTTTTAGGTTCATCAATCTGGTTTTGGGTTCCTCAATCCATTTTTGGTTCCCTCAGTCCATTTTTGGGTTCCTGAATCGATTTTTTGTTCTCTCAGGATATTTTTGGTTTCCTCAATCCATTCTTCGATTCCTCAATACATTTTTGAGTTCCTCAATCCATTTTTTTCCTTCAATCCATTTTTGGGTTCCTCAATACATTTTTTGGTCTCTCAGCCCATTTTTGGGTTCCTCAATCCATTTTTGGGTCCCTCAATCCATTTGGGGATCCTTCTGCACATTTCGGCGTTCCTCAGACCATTTTTGGGTTCCTGAATCTATTTTTTGGTCCCTCTATCCTTTTTCTTGGGTTCCCAATCCATTTTTGGGTTCCTCAATCCATTTTTGGGTTCCTCGGAACATTTTTGGGTTCCTCAATCCCTTTTTTGGTCCATGAATCCATTTTTTGTTTCTTCAATCTATGTTTTGGTCCCTCAATCCACTTTTGGGTTCTTCAGCCTATTTTTGGGTTCCTCAATCCATTTTTGGATCCCTTTAAACTATTTTTGGGTTCCGCAGCCCATTTTTCGGTTCCTCAGTCTATTTTGGGGTTCCTCAAACCATTTTTGGTTCCTCAATTCATTTTTGCGTTCCTGAATTCAATTTTTGTGTTCTTCAATTCATTTTTGGGTCCTTCAAAACATTTTTGTTCTCCTCAATCCATTTTTCGGGCCTTCAGCCCATTTTTGGGTTTTTAATACCATGTTTTGCTCCATGAAGCCATTTTTTGTTTCTTCAATCTATTTTTTGGTCCCTCATTGCATCTTTGGATTCCTCAATCCACTTTTGGGTTCCTCAGACCACTTTTGGGTCGCTCAGCCTATTTTTGGTTTCCTCAGGACATTTTTGTGTCGCTCAATTCATTTTTCAGTTCCTCAATCCAATTTTTGGACCCTCAATCCATTTTTGGTTACCTCAGTCCATTTTTGGGTTCCTCAATCCTTTTTTTGGTCTCTCAATCCATTTTTGGGTTCCTCAATCTTCTTTTGGTCCCTCAATCCATTTTTGGGTTCTTCAGCCCATTTTTGGATTCTTGAATCTATTTTTGGGTTCCTGAAACTTTTTTGTGGTCCCTGAATCCGTTTTCAGGTCCCTCAGTCTATTTTTGGGTTCCTCAATCCATTTTTGGTTTCCTCCATCCATTTTTTGTTCCTTCAATCCATTTTTGGGTTCCTCAGAACTTTTTTGGTTTCCTCAATCCATTTTTGGGTTCCTCAATCCATTTTTGGTTCCCTCAGCCCATTTTTGGTTCCCTCAGCCCATTTTTGTGTTTCTCAGAATATTTTTGGGTTCCTCAAAACATTTTTGGTTTCCTCAATCTATTTTGGCGTTCCTCAATCCATTTTTGCTTCCCTCAGCCCATTTTTGGGTCCCTCAGCCCATTTTTGGGTTCCTCAATCCATTTTTAAGTTCCTCAATCCATTTTTTGATTCCTCAATCCATGTTTGGGTCCTTCAATACATTTTTGGTTTCCTCAATCCATTTTTCGAGACTCCAGCCCATTTTTGGGTTCTTCAATCCATTTTTTGGTCCATGAATCCATTTTTTGTTTCTTCAATCTATTTTTTGGTCCCTCAATCCTTCTTTGGGTTCCTCAATCTATGTTTTGGTCCCTCAATCCACTTTTGGGTTCTTCAGCCCATTTTTGGGTTCCTCAATCCGTTTTTGGTTTACTGAATCCATTTTTGGGTTCCTCAATCCATTTTTGGGTCCCTTAAACTATTTTTGAGTTCCGCAGCCCACTTTTCGGTTCCTCAGTCTATTTTGGGGTTCCTCAAACCATTTTTGGTTCCTCGATGCATTTTTGCGTTCCTGAATTGAATTTCTGTGTTTCTCAATTCATTTTTGGGTCCTTCAAAACATTTTTGTTCTCCTCAATCCATTTTTCGGGCCTTCAGCCCATTTTTGGGTTTTTAATACCATGTTTTGCTCAATGAATCCATTTTTTGTTTCTTCAATCTATTTTTTGGTCCCTCAATGCATCTTTGGATTCTTCAATCCATTTTTGGGTTTCTCAGACCACTTTTGGGTCGATCAGCGCATTTTTGGGTCGATCAGCCCATTTTTGGTTTCCTCAGAACATTTTTGTGTTGCTCAATACATTTTTGGGTTCCTCAATCCAATTTTTGGACCCTCAATCCATTTTTGGGTTTCTCAATCTTCTTTTGGTCCCTCAATCCATTTTTGGGTTCTTCAGGGCATTTTTGGATTCCTCAGTCTATTTTTGGGTTCCTGAATCTTTTTTTTGGACCCTGAATCCATTTTCGGGTTTCTCAATTTATTTTTGTGTCCCTCAATCTATTTTTGGGTTCCTCAATCCATTTTTGGGCTCCTCAATCCCTTTTTGGGTTTCTCAATCCATTTTTTGGACCCGCAACCCATTTTTTGGACCCTCAATCCATTTTTAGGTCCTCAGCCCTTTTTTTCGGTTCCTCAGCCCATTTTTTAGTTCCTCAATCCATTTTTTGATTCCTCAGTCCATTTTTTAGACCCTCAATCCGTTTTTTGGTCCCCAACCCATTTTTGGGTCCCTATCCCTTTTTTTAGGTTCCTCAGCCCTTTTTTGGGTCTCTCAGTCAATTTTTGGGTTCCTCTATCCATTTTTGGTCCCTCATTTCTTTTTTTTGTTCCTGAGTTCAATTTTTGTGTTCCTCAATCCATTTTTGGGTCCTTCAATACATTTCTGGTTTCCTCAATCCATTTTTCGGGCCTTCAGCCCATTTTTGAGTTTTTAATACCATGTTTTGCTCAATTAATCCATTTTTTGTTTCTTCAATCTATTTTTTGGTCCCTCAATGCATCTTTGGATTCCTCAATCCATTTTTGGGTTTCTCAGACCACTTTTGGGTCGCTCAGCCCATTTTTGGGTCGCTCAGCCCATTTTTGGTTTCCTCAGAACATTTTTGTGTTGCTCAATTAATTTTTGGGTTCCTCAATCCAATTTTTGGACCCTCAATCCATTTTTGTGTTTCTCAATCTTCTTTTGGTCCCTCAATCCATTTTTGGGTTCTTCAGCCCATTTTTGGATTCCTCAGTCTATTTTTGGGTTCCTGAATCTTTTTTTTGAACCCTGAATCCATTTTCGGGTTTCTCAATTTATTTTTGTGTCCCTCAATCTATTTTTGGGTTCCTCAATCCATTTTTTGGCTCCTCAATCCCTTTTTGGGTTTCTCAATCCATTTTTTGGACCCGCAACCCATTTTTTGGACCCTCAATCCATTTTTAGGTCCTCAGCCCTTTTTTTCGGTTCCTCAGACCATTTTTTAGTTCCTCAATCCATTTTTTGATTCCTCAGTCCATTTTTTAGACCCTCAATCCGTTTTTTGGTCCCCAACCCATTTTTGGGTCCCTATCCCTTTTTTTAGGTTCCTCAGCCCATTTTTGGGTCGCTCAGTCCATTTTTGGGTTCCTCTATCCATTTTTGGTCCCTCATTTCTTTTTTTTGTTCCTGAGTTCAATTTTTGTGTTCCTCAATCCATTTTTGGTTCCTTCAATACATTTCTGGTTTCCTCAATCCATTTTTCGGGACTTCAGCCCATTTTTGGGTTCCTCAGCCCATTTTTGTGTTTCTCAGAATATTTCTGGGTTCCTCAGAACATTTTTGGGTTCCTCAATCTATTTTGGATTTCTTCAATCCATGTTTGGTTCCCTCAGCCCATTTTTGGGTCTCTCATCCATTTTTGGGTTCCTCAGACCACGTTTGGTTTCCTCAGAACATTTTTGGGTTCCTCAATCCATTTTTAAGTTCCTCAATCCATTTTTTGATTCCTCAATCCATTTGTGAGTTCCTCAATCCATTTTTTGGATTCTTTAGCCCATTTTTGGTATTCTCAACTCATTTTGGTGTTCCTCAATCCATTTTTTGATTCCTCAGTCAATTTTTGAGTTTCTCAATCCATTTTGGGGTTTCTCCACCCATTTCTGGGTTGCTTAATCCGGTTTTTTGTCCCTCAATCCATTTCTTGATACCTCAGCTCATTTTTGGGTCCCTGTATTTTTTGGGGGGTTCCTCAGTCAATTTTGGTGTCCTTCAGCCCATTTTTGAGTTCCTCAATCCATTTTTGGTTCCCTCAGACCATTTTGGGGGTCGCTCATTTTTGGTTTCCTCAGCTCATTTTTGTGTTGCTCAATTCATTTTTTGGTTCCTCAATCCAATTTTTGGACCCTCAATCCATTTTTGGGTACCTCAGTCCATTTTTTAGTTCCTCAGTCCTTTATTGGGTCTCTCAATCCATTTTTGGGTTCCTCAATCCTTTTTGGGGTTCCTCAATCCATTCTTGGGTTCCTCTTTCCATTTTTAGGTTCATCAATCTGGTTTTGGGTTCCTCAATCCATTTTTGGTTCCCTCAGCCCATTTTTGGTTCCCTCAGCCCATTATTGTGTTTCTCAGAACATTTTTGGGTTCCTCAATTTATTTTGGCGTTCCTCAATCCATTTTTGATTCCCTCAGTCCATTTTTGGGTTCCTGAATCGATTTTTTGTTCTCTCAGGATATTTTTGGTTTCCTCAATCCATTCTTCGATTCCTCAATACATTTTTGAGTTCCTCAATACATTTTTTTTTCCTTTAATCCATTTTTGGGTTCCTCAATCCATTTCTTGGTCTCTCAGCCCATTTTTGGGTTCCTCAATCCATTTTTGGGTCCCTCAATCCATTTGGGGATCCTTCAGCACATTTCGGCGTTCCTGAGACCATTTTTGGGTTCCTGAATCTATTTTTTGGTCCCTCTATCCTTTTTTTTGGGTTCCCAATCCATTTTTGGGTTCCTCAATCCTTTTTTGGGTTCCTCAATCCATTCTTGGCTTCCTCAGTCCTTTTTTGGTTCATCAATCTGGTTTTGGGTTTCTCAATCCATTTTTGGTTCCCTCAGCCCATTTTTGTGTTTCTCAGAATATGTTTGGGTTCCTCAAAACATTTTTGGGTTCCTCAATCTATTTTGGCATTCCTCAATCCATTTTGGCATTCCTCAATGCAGTTTTGGTTCCCTCAGCCCATTTTTGGGTCCCTCAGTCCATTTTTGGGTTCCTCAATCCATTTTTGGGTTCCTCAGAACATTTTTGGGTTCCTCAATCCCTTTTTTGGTCCATGAATCCATTTTTTGTTTCTTCAATCTATGTTTTGGTCCCTCAATCCACTTTTGGGTTCTTCAGCCCATTTTTGGATTCCTCAATCCGTTTTTGGTTTACTGAATCCATTTTTGGGTTTCTCAATCCATTTTTGGGTCCCTTTAAACTATTTTTGGGTTCCGCAGCCCATTTTTCGGTTCCTCAGTCTATTTTGGGGTTCCTCAAACCATTTTTGGTTCCTCAATTCATTTTTGCGTTCCTGAATTCAATTTTTGTGTTCCTCAATTCATTTTTGGGTCCTTCAAAACATTTTTGTTCTCCTCAATCCATTTTTCGGGCCTTCAGCCCATTTTTGGGGTTTTAATACTATGTTTTGCTCCATGAATCCATTTTTTTTTCTTCAATCTATTTTTTGGTCCCTCAATGCATCTTTGGATTCCTCAATCCATTTTTGGGTTCCTCAGACCACTTTTGGGTCGCTCAGCCCATTTTTGGGTCGCTCAGCCCATGTTTGGTTTCCTCAATCCATTTTTATGTCCTCAACCCTTTTTTTCGGTTCCTCAGCCCATTTTTTAGTTCCTCAATCCATAGTTTGATTCCTCAGTCCATTTTTTAGACCCTCAATCCGTTTTTTGGTCCCCAACCCATTTTTGGGTCCCTATCCCTTTTTTTAGGTTCCTCAGCCCATTTTTGGGTCCCTGAGTCCATTTTTGGGTTCCTCTATCCATTTTTGGTTCCTCAATTCATTTTTGCGTTCCTGAGTTCAATTTTTGTGTTCCTCAATCCATTTTTTGGTCCTTCAATACATTTCTGGTTTTCTCAATTCATTTTTCGGGACTTCAGCCCATTTTTGGGTTCCTCAGCCCATTTTTGTGTTTCTCAGAATATTTCTGGGTTCCTCAGAACATTTTTGGGTTCCTCAATTTATTTTGGATTTCCTCAATCCATTTTTGGTTCCCTCAGCCCATTTTTGGGTCCCTCAGCCCATTTTTGGGTTCCTCAGACCACGTTTGGTTTCCTCAGAACATTTTTGGGTTCCTCAATCCATTTTTAAGTTCCTCAATCCATTTTTTGATTCCTCAATCCATCTGTGAGTTCCTCAATCCATTTTTGGCCTATTTAGCCCATTTTTGGTATTCTCAACCCATTTTGGGGTTCCTCAATACATTTTTTGATTCTTCAGTCAATTTTTGATTTTCTCAATCCATTTCGGGGTTTCTCCACCCATTTCTGGGTTGCTTAATCCGGTTTTTTGTCCCTCAATCCATTTCTTGATACCTCAGCTCATTTTTGGGTCCCTGTATTTTTTGGGGGGTTCCTCAGTCAATTTTGGTGTCCCTCAGCCCATTTTTGAGTTCCTCAATCCATTTTTGGTTCCCTCAGACCATTTTGGGGGTCGCTCATTTTTGGTATCCTCAGCTCATTTTTCTGTTGCTCAATTCATTTTTTGGTTCCTCAATCCAATTTTTGGACCCTCAATCCATTTTTGGGTACCTCAGTCCATTTTTTTGTTCCTCAGTCCTTTATTGGGTTTCTCAATCCATTTTTGGGTTCCTCAATCCTTTTTTGGGTTCCTCAATCCATTCTTGGGTTCCTCTTTCCATTTTTAGGTTCATCAATCTGGTTTTGGGTTCCTCAATCCATTTTTGGTTCCCTCAGCCCATTTTTTGTTCCCTCAGACCATTATTGTGTTTCTCAGAACATTTTTGGGTTCCTCAATTTATTTTGGCGTTCCTCAATCCATTTTTGATTCCCTCAGTCCATTTTTGGGTTCCTGAATCGATTTTTTGTTCTCTCAGGATATTTTTGGTTTCCTCAATCCATTCTTCGATTCCTCAATACATTTTTGAGTTCCTCAATCCATTTTTTTCCTTCAATCCATTTTTGGGTTCCTCAATCCATTTTTTGGTCTCTCAGCCCATTTTTGGGTTCCTCAATCCATTTTTGGGTCCCTCAATCTATTTGGGGATCCTTCAGCACATTTCGGCGTTCCTCAGACCATTTTTGGGTTCCTGAATCTATTTTTTGGTCCCTCTATCCTTTTTCTTGGGTTCCCAATCCATTTTTGGGTTCCTCAATCCATTTTTGGGTTCCTCGGAACATTTTTGGGTTCCTCAATCCCTTTTTTGGTCCATGAATCCATTTTTTGTTTCTTCAATCTATGTTTTGGTCCCTCAATCCACTTTTGGGTTCTTCAGCCTATTTTTGGGTTCCTCAATCCATTTTTGGATCCCTTTAAACTATTTTTGGGTTCCGCAGCCCATTTTTCGGTTCCTCAGTCTATTTTGGGGTTCCTCAAACCATTTTTGGTTCCTCAATTCATTTTTGCGTTCCTGAATTCAATTTTTGTGTTCCTCAATTCATTTTTGGGTCCTTCAAAACATTTTTGTTCTCCTCAATCCATTTTTCGGGCCTTCAGCCCATTTTTGGGGTTTTAATACTATGTTTTGCTCCATGAATCCATTTTTTTTTCTTCAATCTATTTTTTGGTCCCTCAATGCATCTTTGGATTCCTCAATCCATTTTTGGGTTCCTCAGACCACTTTTGGGTCGCTCAGCCCATTTTTGGGTCGCTCAGCCCATGTTTGGTTTCCTCAGGACATTTTTGTGTTGCTCAATTCATTTTTGGGTTCCTCAATCCAATTTTTGGACCCTCAATCCATTTTTGGTTACCTCAGTCCATTTTTGGGTTCCTCAATCTTCTTTTGGTCCCTCAATCCATTTTTCGGTTCTTCAGCCCATTTTTGGATTCCTGAATCTATTTTGGGGTTCCTGAATCTTTTTTTTGGTCCCTGAATCCGTTTTCAGTTCCCTCAATCTATTTTTGGGTTCCTCAATCCATTTTTGGGTTCCTCAATCCATTTTTGGTTTCCTCAATCCATTCTTTGGTCCTTCAATCCATTTTTGGGTTCCTCAGAACTTTTTTGGTTTCCTCAATCCATATTTGGGTTCCTCAATCCATTTTTGCTTCCCTCAGCCCATTTTTGGTTCCCTCAGCCCATTTTTGTGTTTCTCAGAATATTTTTGGTTTCCTCAAAACATTTTTTGTTTCCTCAACCTATTTCAGCCTTCCTCAATCCATTTTTGCTTCCCTCAGCCCATTTTTGGGTCGCTCAGCCCATTTTTGGTTTCTTCAAAACGTTTTTGTGTTGCTCAATTAATTTTTGGGTTCCTCAATCCAATTTTTGGACCCTCAATCCATTTTTGTGTTTCTCAATCTTCTTTTGGTCCCTCAATCCATTTTTGGGTTCTTCAGCCCATTTTGGGATTCCTGAATCTATTTTGGGGTTCCTGAATCTTTTTTTTGGACCCTGAATCCATTTTCGGGTTTCTCAATTTATTTTTGTGTCCCTCAATCTATTTTTGGGTTCCTCAATCCATTTTTGGGTTCCTCAATCCATTTTTGGGTTCCTCAATCCATTCTTTGGTCCTTCAATCCATTTTTGGGTTCCTCGGAACTTTTTGGGGTTCCTCAATCCATTTTTTCGTTCCTGAATGCTTTTTTTGAACCCTCAATCCATTTTTGGGTACCTGACCCAATTTTTGCATTCCTCAACCCTTTTTTGGGTTCCTCAATCCATTTTTGTGTTCCTCAATCCATTTTTTGGACTCGCAACCCATTTTTTGGACCCTCAATCCATTTTTATGTCCTCAACCCTTTTTTTCGGTTCCTCAGCCCATTTTTTAGTTCCTCAATCCATATTTTGATTCCTCAGTCCATTTTTTAGACCCTCAATCCGTTTTTTGGTCCCCAACCCATTTTTGGGTCCCTATCCCTTTTTTTAGGTTCCTCAGCCCATTTTTGGGTCCCTGAGTCCATTTTTGGGTTCCTCTATCCATTTTTGGTTCCTCAATTCATTTTTGTGTTCCTGAGTTCAATTTTTGTGTTCCTCAATCCATTTTTGGGTCCTTCAATACATTTCTGGTTTTCTCAATTCATTTTTCGGGACTTCAGCCCATTTTTGGGTTCCTCAGCCCATTTTTGTGTTTCTCAGAATATTTCTGGGTTCCTCAGAACATTTTTGGGTTCCTCAATTTATTTTGGATTTCCTCAATCCATTTTTGGTTCCCTCAGCCCATTTTTGGGTCCCTCAGCCCATTTTTGGGTTCCTCAGACCACGTTTGGTTTCCTCAGAACATTTTTGGGTTCCTCAATCCATTTTTAAGTTCCTCAATCCATTTTTTGATTCCTCAATCCATCTGTGAGTTCCTCAATCCATTTTTGGCCTATTTAGCCCATTTTTGGTATTCTCAACCCATTTTGGGGTTCCTCAATACATTTTTTGATTCTTCAGTCAATTTTTGATTTTCTCAATCCATTTCGGGGTTTCTCCACCCATTTCTGGGTTGCTTAATCCGGTTTTTTGTCCCTCAATCCATTTCTTGATACCTCAGCTCATTTTTGGGTCCCTGTATTTTTTGGGGGGTTCCTCAGTCAATTTTGGTGTCCCTCAGCCCATTTTTGAGTTCCTCAATCCATTTTTGGTTCCCTCAGACCATTTTGGGGGTCGCTCATTTTTGGTATCCTCAGCTCATTTTTGTGTTGCTCAATTCATTTTTTGGTTCCTCAATCCAATTTTTGGACCCTCAATCCATTTTTGGGTACCTCAGTCCATTTTTTTGTTCCTCAGTCCTTTATTGGGTTTCTCAATCCATTTTTGGGTTCCTCAATCCTTTTTTGGGTTCCTCAATCCATTCTTGGGTTCCTCTTTCCATTTTTAGGTTCATCAATCTGGTTTTGGGTTCCTCAATCCATTTTTGGTTCCCTCAGCCCATTTTTGGTTCCCTCAGCCCATTATTGTGTTTCTCAGAACATTTTTGGGTTCCTCAATTTATTTTGGCGTTCCTCAATCCATTTTTGATTCCCTCAGTCCATTTTTGGGTTCCTGAATCGATTTTTTGTTCTCTCAGGATATTTTTGGTTTCCTCAATCCATTCTTCGATTCCTCAATACATTTTTGAGTTCCTCAATCCATTTTTTTCCTTCAATCCATTTTTGGGTTCCTCAATCCATTTTTTGGTCTCTCAGCCCATTTTTGGGTTCCTCAATCCATTTTTGGGTCCCTCAATCTATTTGGGGATCCTTCAGCACATTTCGGCGTTCCTCAGACCATTTTTGGGTTCCTGAATCTATTTTTTGGTCCCTCTATCCTTTTTCTTGGGTTCCCAATCCATTTTTGGGTTCCTCAATCCATTTTTGGGTTCCTCGGAACATTTTTGGGTTCCTCAATCCCTTTTTTGGTCCATGAATCCATTTTTTGTTTCTTCAATCTATGTTTTGGTCCCTCAATCCACTTTTGGGTTCTTCAGCCTATTTTTGGGTTCCTCAATCCATTTTTGGATCCCTTTAAACTATTTTTGGGTTCCGCAGCCCATTTTTCGGTTCCTCAGTCTATTTTGGGGTTCCTCAAACCATTTTTGGTTCCTCAATTCATTTTTGCGTTCCTGAATTCAATTTTTGTGTTCCTCAATTCATTTTTGGGTCCTTCAAAACATTTTTGTTCTCCTCAATCCATTTTTCGGGCCTTCAGCCCATTTTTGGGGTTTTAATACTATGTTTTGCTCCATGAATCCATTTTTTTTTCTTCAATCTATTTTTTGGTCCCTCAATGCATCTTTGGATTCCTCAATCCATTTTTGGGTTCCTCAGACCACTTTTGGGTCGCTCAGCCCATTTTTGGGTCGCTCAGCCCATGTTTGGTTTCCTCAGGACATTTTTGTGTTGCTCAATTCATTTTTGGGTTCCTCAATCCAATTTTTGGACCCTCAATCCATTTTTGGTTACCTCAGTCCATTTTTGGGTTCCTCAATCTTCTTTTGGTCCCTCAATCCATTTTTCGGTTCTTCAGCCCATTTTTGGATTCCTGAATCTATTTTGGGGTTCCTGAATCTTTTTTTTGGTCCCTGAATCCGTTTTCAGTTCCCTCAATCTATTTTTGGGTTCCTCAATCCATTTTTGGGTTCCTCAATCCATTTTTGGTTTCCTCAATCCATTCTTTGGTCCTTCAATCCATTTTTGGGTTCCTCAATCCTTTTTTGGTTTCCTCAATCCATATTTGGGTTCCTCAATCCATTTTTGCTTCCCTCAGCCCATTTTTGGTTCCCTCAGCCCATTTTTGTGTTTCTCAGAATATTTTTGGTTTCCTCAAAACATTTTTTGTTTCCTCAACCTATTTCAGCCTTCCTCAATCCATTTTTGCTTCCCTCAGACCATTTTTGGGTCCCTCAGCCCATTTTTGGGTTCCTCAATCCATTTTTAATTTCCTCAATCCATTTTTTGATTCCTCAATCCATGTTTGGGTCCTTCAATACATTTTTGGTTTCCTCAATCCATTTTTCGGGACTTCAGCCCATTTTTGGGTTCTTCAATCCATTTCTTGGTCCATGAATCCATTTTTTGTTTCTTCAATCTATTTTTGGTCCCTCAATCCTTCTTTGGGTTCCTCAATCTATGTTTTGGTCCCTCAATCCACTTTTGGGTTCTTCAGCCCATTGTTGGGTTCCTCAATCTGTTTTTGGTTTACTGAATCCATTGTTGGGTTCCTCAATCCATTTTTGGTTCCCTTAAACTATTTTTGAGTTCCGCAGCCCACTTTTCGGTTCCTCAGTCTATTTTGGGGTTCCTCAAACCATTTTTGGTTCCTCGATTCATTTTTGCATTCCTGAATTCAATTTTTGTGTTTCTCAATTCATTTTTGGGTCCTTCAAAACATTTTTGTTCTCCTCAATCCATTTTTCGGGCCTTCAGCCCATTTTTGGGGTTTTAATACCATGTTTTGTTCCATGAATCAATTTTTTGGTTTCTTCAATCTATTTTTTGGTCCCTCATTGCATCTTTGGATTCCTCAATCCATTTTTGGGTTCCTCAGACCACTTTTGGGTCGCTCAGCCCATTTTTGGGTCGCTCAGCCCATTTTTGGTTTCTTCAAAACGTTTTTGTGTTGCTCAATTAATTTTTGGGTTCCTCAATCCAATTTTTGGACCCTCAATCCATTTTTGTGTTTCTCAATCTTCTTTTGGTCCCTCAATCCATTTTTGGGTTCTTCAGCCCATTTTGGGATTCCTGAATCTATTTTGGGGTTCCTGAATCTTTTTTTTGGACCCTGAATCCATTTTCGGGTTTCTCAATTTATTTTTGTGTCCCTCAATCTATTTTTGGGTTCCTCAATCCATTTTTGGGTTCCTCAATCCATTTTTGGGTTCCTCAATCCATTCTTTGGTCCTTCAATCCATTTTTGGGTTCCTCGGAACTTTTTTGGGTTCCTCAATCCATTTTTTCGTTCCTGAATGCTTTTTTTGAACCCTCAATCCATTTTTGGGTACCTGACCCAATTTTTGCATTCCTCAACCCTTTTTTGGGTTCCTCAATCCATTTTTGTGTTCCTCAATCCATTTTTTGGACTCGCAACCCATTTTTTGGACCCTCAATCCATTTTTATGTCCTCAACCCTTTTTTTCGGTTCCTCAGCCCATTTTTTAGTTCCTCAATCCATAGTTTGATTCCTCAGTCCATTTTTTAGACCCTCAATCCGTTTTTTGGTCCCCAACCCATTTTTGGGTCCCTATCCCTTTTTTTAGGTTCCTCAGCCCATTTTTGGGTCCCTGAGTCCGTTTTTGGGTTCCTCTATCCATTTTTGGTTCCTCAATTCATTTTTGCGTTCCTGAGTTCAATTTTTGTGTTCCTCAATCCATTTTTGGGTCCTTCAATACATTTCTGGTTTTCTCAATTCATTTTTCGGGACTTCAGCCCATTTTTGGGTTCCTCAGCCCATTTTTGTGTTTCTCAGAATATTTCTGGGTTCCTCAGAACATTTTTGGGTTCCTCAATTTATTTTGGATTTCCTCAATCCATTTTTGGTTCCCTCAGCCCATTTTTGGGTCCCTCAGCCCATTTTTGGGTTCCTCAGACCACGTTTGGTTTCCTCAGAACATTTTTGGGTTCCTCAATCCATTTTTAAGTTCCTCAATCCATTTTTTGATTCCTCAATCCATCTGTGAGTTCCTCAATCCATTTTTGGCCTATTTAGCCCATTTTTGGTATTCTCAACCCATTTTGGGGTTCCTCAATCCATTTTTTGATTCTTCAGTCAATTTTTGATTTTCTCAATCCATTTTGGGGTTTCTCCACCCATTTCTGGGTTGCTTAATCCGTTTTTTTGTCCCTCAATCCATTTCTTGCTACCTCAGCTCATTTTTGGGTCCCTGTATTTTTTTGGGGGTTCCTCAGTCAATTTTGGTGTCCCTCAGCCCATTTTTGAGTTCCTCAATCCATTTTTGGTTCCCTCAGACCATTTTGGGGGTCGCTCATTTTTGGTATCCTCAGCTCATTTTTGTGTTGCTCAATTCATTTTTTGGTTCCTCAATCCAATTTTTGGACCCTCAATCCATTTTTGGGTACCTCAGTCCATTTTTTTGTTCCTCAGTCCTTTATTGGGTTTCTCAATCCATTTTTGGGTTCCTCAATCCTTTTTTGGGTTCCTCAATCCATTCTTGGGTTCCTCTTTCCATTTTTAGGTTCATCAATCTGGTTTTGGGTTCCTCAATCCATTTTTGGTTCCCTCAGCCCATTTTTGGTTCCCTCAGCCCATTATTGTGTTTCTCAGAACATTTTTGGGTTCCTCAATTTATTTTGGCGTTCCTCAATCCATTTTTGATTCCCTCAGTCCATTTTTGGGTTCCTGAATCGATTTTTTGTTCTCTCAGGATATTTTTGGTTTCCTCAATCCATTCTTCGATTCCTCAATACATTTTTGAGTTCCTCAATCCATTTTTTTCCTTCAATCCATTTTTGGGTTCCTCAATACATTTTTTGGTCTCTCAGCCCATTTTTGGGTTCCTCAATCCATTTTTGGGTCCCTCAATCCATTTGGGGATCCTTCTGCACATTTCGGCGTTCCTCAGACCATTTTTGGGTTCCTGAATCTATTTTTTGGTCCCTCTATCCTTTTTCTTGGGTTCCCAATCCATTTTTGGGTTCCTCAATCCATTTTTGGGTTCCTCGGAACATTTTTGGGTTCCTCAATCCCTTTTTTGGTCCATGAATCCATTTTTTGTTTCTTCAATCTATGTTTTGTTCCCTCAATCCACTTTTGGGTTCTTCAGCCTATTTTTGGGTTCCTCAATCCATTTTTGGATCCCTTTAAACTATTTTTGGGTTCCGCAGCCCATTTTTCGGTTCCTCAGTCTATTTTGGGGTTCCTCAAACCATTTTTGGTTCCTCAATTCATTTTTGCGTTCCTGAATTCAATTTTTGTGTTCTTCAATTCATTTTTGGGTCCTTCAAAACATTTTTGTTCTCCTCAATCCATTTTTCGGGCCTTCAGCCCATTTTTGGGTTTTTAATACCATGTTTTGCTCCATGAAGCCATTTTTTGTTTCTTCAATCTATTTTTTGGTCCCTCATTGCATCTTTGGATTCCTCAATCCACTTTTGGGTTCCTCAGACCACTTTTGGGTCGCTCAGCCTATTTTTGGTTTCCTCAGGACATTTTTGTGTTGCTCAATTCATTTTTCGGTTCCTCAATCCAATTTTTGGACCCTCAATCCAATTTTTGTTACCTCAGTCCATTTTTGGGTTCCTCAATCCTTTTTTTGGTCTCTCAATCCATTTTTGGGTTCCTCAATCTTCTTTTTGTCCCTCAATCCATTTTTCGGTTCTTCAGCCCATTTTTGGATTCTTGAATCTATTTTTGGGTTCCTGAAACTTTTTTGTGGTCCCTGAATCCGTTTTCAGGTCCCTCAGTCTATTTTTGGGTTCCTCAATCCATTTTTGGTTTCCTCCATCCAGTTTTTGTTCCTTCAATCCATTTTTGGGTTCCTCAGAACTTTTTTGGTTTCCTCAATCCATTTCTGGGTTCCTCAATCCATTTTTGGTTCCCTCAGCCCATTTTTGGTTCCCTCAGCCCATTTTTGTGTTTCTCAGAATATTTTTGGGTTCCTCAAAACATTTTTGGTTTCCTCAATCTATTTTGGCGTTCCTCAATCCATTTTTGCTTCCCTCAGCCCATTTTGGGGTCCCTCAGCCCATTTTTGGGTTCCTCAATCCATTTTTAAGTTCCTCAATCCATTTTTTGATTCCTCAATCCATGTTTGGGTCCTTCAATACATTTTTGGTTTCCTCAATCCATTTTTCGAGACTTCAGCCCATTTTTGGGTTCTTCAATCCATTTTTTGGACCATGAATCCATTTTTTGTTTCTTCAATCTATTTTTTGGTCCCTCAATCCTTCTTTGGGTTCCTCAATCTATGTTTTGGTCCCTCAATCCACTTTTGGGTTCTTCAGCCCATTGTTGGGTTCCTCAATCTGTTTTTGGTTTACTGAATCCATTTTTGGGTTCCTCAATCCATTCTTGGTTTCCTCAGCCCATTTTTAGATTCATCAATATGGTTTTGGGTTCCTCAATCCATTTTTGGTTCCCTCAGCCCATTTTTGTGTTTCTCAGAATATTTTTGGGTCCCTCAGTCCATTTTTGGGTTCCTCAATCCATTTTAGGGTTCCTCAGAACTTTTTTGGTTTCCTCAATCCCTTTTTTGGTCCATGAATCCGTTTTTGTTTCTTCAATCTATTTTTTGTTCCCTCAATCCTTCTTTGGGTTCCTCAATCTATGTTTTGGTCCCTCAATCCACTTTTGGGTTCTTCAGCCCATTTTTGGGTTCCTCAATCCGTTTTTGGTTTACTGAATCCATTTTTGAGTTCCTCAATCCATTTTTGGGTCTCTTAAACTATTTTTGAGTTCCGCAGCCCACTTTTCGGTTCCTCAGTCTATTTTGGGGTTCCTCAAACCATTTTTGGTTCCTCGATTCATTTTTGCGTTCCTGAATTGAATTTTTGTGTTTCTCAATTCATTTTTGGGTCCTTCAAAACATTTTTGTTCTCCTCAATCCATTTTTCGGGCCTTCAGGCCATTTTTGGGGTTTTAATACCATGTTTTGCTCCATGAATCCATTTTTTGTTTCTTTAATCTATTTTTTGGTCCCTCAATGCATCTTTGGATTCCTCAATCCATTTTTGGGTTTCTCAGACCACTTTTGGGTCGCTCAGCCCATTTTTGGGTCGATCAGCCCATTTTTGGTTTCCTCAGGACATTTTTGTGTTGCTCAATTAATTTTTGGGTTCCTCAATCCAATTTTTGGACCCTAAATCCATTTTTGGGTTTCTCAATCTTCTTTTGGTCCCTCAATCCATTTTTGGGTTATTCAGCCTATTTTTGGATTCCTGAGTCTATTTTTGGGTTCCTGAATCTTTTTTTTGGACCCTGAATCCATTTTCGGGTTTCTCAATTTATTTTTGTGTCCCTCAATCTATTTTTGGGTTCCTCAATCCATTTTTGGGCTCCTCAATCCATTTTTGGGTTCCTCAATCCATTTTTTGTTCCTTCAATCCATTTTTGGGTTCCTCGGAACTTTTTTGGGTTCGTCAATCCTTTTTTTCGTTCCTGAATCCTTTTTTTTGGACCCTCAATCCATTTTTGGGTACCTGACCCAATTTTTGCATTCCTCAACCCTTTTTTGGGTTCCTCAATCCATTTTTGTGTTCCTCAATCCAGTTTTTGGACCCCCAACCCATTTTTTGGACCCTCAATCCATTTTTAGGTCCTCAACCCTTTTTTTCGGTTCCTCAGCCCATTTTTTAGTTCCTCAATCCATTTTTTGATTCCTCAATCCATTTGTGAGTTCCTCAATCCATTTTTGGCTTCTTTAGCCCATTTTTGGTATTCTCAACCCATTTTGGGGTTCCTCAATCCATTTTTTGATTCCTCAGTCAATTTTTGAGTTTCTCAATCCATTTTTGGGTTTCTCCACCCATTTCTGGGTTGCTTAATCCGTTTTTTTGTCCCTCAATCCATTTCTTGATACCTCAGCTCATTTTTGGTCCCTGTATTTTTTGGGGGGTTCCTCAGTCAATTTTGGTGTCCTTCAGCCCATTTTTGAGTTCCTCAATCCATTTTTGGTTCCCTCAGACCATTTTGGGGGTCGCTCATTTTTGGTTACCTCAGCTCATTTTTGTGTTGCTCAATTCATTTTTTGGTTCCTCAATCCAATTTTTGGACCCTCAATCCATTTTTGGGTAGCTCAGTCCATTTTTTAGTTCCTCAGTCCTTTATTGGGTTCCTCAATCCATTTTTGGGCTCCTCAATCCATTTTTGTGTTCCTCAATCCATTTTTTGGACCCGCAACCCATTTTTTGGACCCTCAATCCATTTTTAGGTCCTCAGCCCTTTTTTTCGGTTCCTCAGCCCATTTTTTAGTTCCTCAACCAATTTTTGGTTCCTCAATCCATTTTTTAGACCCTCAATCCGTTTTTTGGTCCCCAACCCATTTTTGGGTCCCTATCCCGTTTTTAGGTTCCTCAGCCCATTTTTGTGTCCCTCAGTCCATTTTTGGGTTCCTCTATCCATTTTTGGTTACTCAATTCATTTTTGCGTTCCTGAGTTCAATTTTTCAAGTTCCTCAATCCATTTTTGGGTCCTTCAATACATTTCTGGTTTCCTCAATCCATTTTTCGGGACTTCAGCCCATTTTTGGGTTCCTCAGCCCATTTTTGTGTTTCTCAGAATATTTCTGGGTTCCTCAGAACATCTTTGGGTTCCTCAATCTATTTTGGATTTCCTCAATCCATTTTTGGTTCCCTCAGCACATTTTTGGGTCCCTCAGACCATTTTTGGGTTCCTCAGACCACGTTTGGTTTCCTCAGAACATTTTTGGGTTCCTCAATCCATTTTTAAGTTCCTCAATCCATTTTTTGATTCCTCAATCCATTTGTGAGTTCCTCAATCCATTTTTGGCTTCTTTACCCATTTTTGGTATTCTCAACCCATTTTGGGGTTCTTCAATCCATTTTTTGATTCCTCAGTCAATTTTTGAGTTTCTCAATACATTTTCGGGTTTCTCCACCCATTTCTGGGTTGCTTAATCCGTTTTTTTTGTCCCTCAATCCATTTCTTGATACCTCAGCTCATTTTTGGGTCCCTGTATTTTTTGGGGCGTTCCTCAGTCAATTTTGGTGTCCCTCAGTCCATTTTTGAGTTCCTCAATCCATTTTTGGTTCCCTCAGACCATTTTGGGGGTCGCTCATTTTTGGTTTCCTCAGCTCATTTTTGTGTTGCTCAATACATTTTTGGGTTCCTCAATCCAATTTTTGGACCCTCAATCCATTTTTTGTTACCTCAGTCCATTTTTGGGTTCCTCAATCTTCTTTTGGTCCCTCAATCCATTTTTAGGTTCTTCAGCCCATTTTTGGATTCCTGAATCTATTTTTGCGTTCCTGAATCTTTTTTTTGGTCCCTGAATCCGTTTTCAGGTCCCTCAATCTATTTTTGGGTTCCTCAATCCATTTTTGGGATCCTCAATCTATTTTTTGTTTCCTCAATCCATTTTTTGGTCCTTCAATCCATTTTTGGGTTCCTCAGAACTTTTTTGGTTTCCTCAATCCATTTTTGGGTTCCTCAATCCATTTTTGGTTCCCTCAGCCCATTTTTTGTTCCCTCAGCCCATTTTTGTGTTTCTCAGAATATTTTTGGGTTCCTCAAAACATTTTTGGTTTCCTCAATCTATTTTGGCGTTCCTCAAACCATTTTTGCTTCCCTCAGACCATTTTTGGGTCCCTCAGCCCATTTTTGGGTTCCTCAATCCATTGTTAGGTTCCTCAATCCATTTTTAAGTTCCTCAATCCATGTTTGGGTCCTTCAATACATTTTTGGTTTCCTCAATCCATTTTTCGAGACTCCAGCCCATTTTTGGGTTCTTCAATCCATTTTTTGGTCCATGAATCCATTTTTTGTTTCTTCAATCTATTTTTTGGTCCCTCAATCCTTCTTTGGGTTCCTCAATCTATGTTTTGGTCCCTCAATCCACTTTTGGGTTCTTCAGCCCATTTTTGGGTTCCTCAATCCGTTTTTGGTTTACTGAATCCATTTTTGGGTTCCTCAATCCATTTTTGGGTCCCTTAAACTATTTTTGAGTTCCGCAGCCCACTTTTCGGTTCCTCAGTCTATTTTGGGGTTCCTCAAACCCTTTTTGGTTCCTCTATTCATTTTTGCGTTCCTGAATTCAATTTTTGTGTTCCTCAATTCATTTTTGGGTCCTTCAAAACATTTTTGTTCTCCTCAATCCATTTTTCGGGCCTTCAGCCCATTTTTGGGTTTTTAATACCATGTTTTGCTCAATGAATCCATTTTTTGTTTCTTCAATCTATTTTTTGGTCCCTCAATGCATCTTTGGATTCCTCAATCCATTTTTGGGTTTCTCAGACCACTTTTGGGTCGATCAGCCCATTTTTGGTTTCCTCAGAACATTTTTGTGTTGCTCAATACATTTTTGGGTTCCTCAATCCAATTTTTGGACCCTCAATCCATTTTTGGGTTTCTCAATCTTCTTTTGGTCCCTCAATCCATTTTTGGGTTCTTCAGGGCATTTTTGGATTCCTCAGTCTATTTTTGGGTTCCTGAATCTTTTTTTTGGACCCTGAATCCATTTTCGGGTTTCTCAATTTATTTTTGTGTCCCTCAATGTATTTTTGGGTTCCTCAATCCATTTTTGGGCTCCTCAATCCCTTTTTGGGTTTCTCAATCCATTTTTTGGACCCGCAACCCATTTTTTAGACCCTCAATCCATTTTTAGGTCCTCAGCCCTTTTTTTCGGTTCCTCAGCCCATTTTTTAGTTCCTCAATCCATTTTTTGATTCCTCAGTCCATTTTTTAGACCCTCAATCCGTTTTTTGGTCCCCAACCCATTTTTGGGTCCCTATCCCTTTTTTTAGGTTCCTCAGCCCATTTTTGGGTCGCTCAGTCCATTTTTGGGTTCCTCTATCCATTTTTGGTCCCTCATTTCTTTTTTTTGTTCCTGAGTTCAATTTTTGTGTTCCTCAATCCATTTTTGGGTCCTTCAATACATTTCTGGTTTCCTCAATCCATTTTTCGGGACTTCAGCCCATTTTTGGGTTCCTCAGCCCATTTTTGTGTTTCTCAGAATATTTCTGGATTCCTCAGAACATTTTTGGGTTCCTCAATCTATTTTGGATTTCTTCAATCCATGTTTGGTTCCCTCAGCCCATTTTTGGGTCTCTCATCCAGTTTTGGGTTCCTCAGACCACGTTTGGTTTCCTCAGAACATTTTTGGGTTCCTCAATCCATTTTTAAGTTCCTCAATCCATTTTTTGATTCCTCAATCCATTTGTGAGTTCCTCAATCCATTTTTGGCTTCTTTAGACCATTTTTGGTATTCTCAACCCATTTTGGGGTTCCTCAATCCATTTTTTGATTCCTCAGTCAATTTTTGAGTTTCTCAATGCATTTTTGCGTTTCTCCACCCATTTCTGGGTTGCTTAATCCGGTTTTTTGTCCCTCAATCCATTTCTTGATACCTCAGCTCATTTTTCGGTCCCTGTATTTTTTGGGGGGTTCCTCAGTCAATTTTGGTGTCCCTCAGCCCATTTTTGAGTTCCTCAATCCATTTTTGGTTCCCTCAGACCATTTTGGGGGTCGCTCATTTTTGGTTTCCTCAGCTCATTTTTCTGTTGCTCAATTCATTTTTTGGTTCCTCAATCCAATTTTTGGACCCTCAATCCATTTTTGGGTACCTCAGTCCATTTCTTAGTTCCTCAGTCCTTTATTGGGTCTCTCAATCCATTTTTGGGTTCCTCAATCCTTTTTTGGGTTCCTCAATTCATTCTTGGGTTCCTCTTTCCATTTTTAGGTTCATCAATCTGGTTTTGGGTTCCTCAATCCATTTTTGGTTCCCTCAGCCCATTTTTGGTTCCCTCAGCCCATTATTGTGTTTCTCAGAACATTTTTGGGTTCCTCAATTTATTTTGGCGTTCCTCAATCCATTTTTGATTCCCTCAGTCCATTTTTGGGTTCCTGAATCGATTATTTGTTCTCTCAGGATATTTTTGGTTTCCTCAATCCATTCTTCGATTCCTCAATACATTTTTGAGTTCCTCAATCCATTTTTTTTCCTTCAATCCATTTTTGGGTTCCTCAATCCATTTTTTGGTCTCTCAGCCCATTTTTGGGTTCCTCAATCCATTTTTGAGTCCCTCAAACCATTTGGGGATCCTTCAGCACATTTCGGCGTTCCTCAGACCATTTTTGGGTTCCTGAATCTATTTTTTGGTCCCTCTATCCTTTCTTGTGGGTTCCCAATCCATTTTTGGGTTCCTCAATCCATTTTTGGGTTCCTCGGAACATTCTTGGGTTCGTCAGTCCATTTTTAGGTTCATCAATCTGGTTTTGGGTTCCTCAAACCATTTTTGGTTCCCTCAGCCCATTTTTGAGTTTCTCAGAATCTTTTTGGGTTCCTCAAAACATTTTTGGGTTCCTCAATCTATTTTGGCATTCCTCAATCCATTTTGGCGTTCCTCAATGCAGTTTTGGTTCCCTCAGCCCATTTTTGGGTCCCTCAGTCCATTTTTGGGTTCCTCAATCCATTTTTTGGTCCATGAATCCATTTTTTGTTTCTTCAATCTATGTTTTGGTCCCTCAATCCACTTTTGGGTTCTTCAGCCCATTTTTGGGTTCCTCAATCCGTTTTTGGCTTACTGAATCCATTTTTGGGTTCCTCAATCCATTTTTGGGTCCCTTCAAACTATTTTTGGTTTCCGCAGCCCATTTTTCGGTTCCTCAGTCTATTTTGGTGTTCCTCAAACCATTTTTGGTTCCTCAATTCATTTTTGCATTCCTGAATTCAATTTTTGTGTTCCTCAATTCATTTTTGGGTCCTTCAAAACATTTCTGTTCTCCTCTATCCATTTTTCGGGCCTTCAGACCATTTTTGGGGTTTTAATACCATGTTTTGCTCCATGAATCCATTTTTTCTTTCTTCAATCTTTTTTTTGGTCCCTCAATGCATCTTTGGATTCCTCAATCCATTTTTGGGTCGCTCAGCCCACTTCTGGGTCACTCAGCCCATTTTTGGGTCGCTCAGCCCATTTTTGGTTTCCTCAGGACATTTTTGTGTTGCTCAATTCATTTTTCGGTTCCTCAATCCTTTTTTTGGTTTCTCAATCCATTTTTGGGTTCCTCAATCTTCTTTTGGTCCCTCAATCCATTTTTCGGTTCTTCAGCCCATTTTTGGATTCCTGAATCTATTTTGGGGTTCCTGAATCTTTTTTTTGGTCCCTGAATCCGTTTTCAGGTCCCTCAATCTATTTTTGGTTTCCTCAATCCATTTTTGGGTTCCTCAATCCATTTTTGGTTTCCTCAATCCATTCTATGCTCCTTCAATCCATTTTTGGTTTCCTCAGAACTTTTTTGGTTTCCTCAATCCATATTTGGTTTCCTCAATCCATTTTTGGTTCCCTCAGCCCATTTTTGGTTCCCTCAGCCCATTTTTGTGTTTCTCAGAATATTTTTGGCTTCCTCAAAACATTTTCGGTTTCCTCAATCTATTTCAGCATTCCTCAATCCATTTTTGCTTCCCTCAGACCATTTTTGGGTCCCTCAGCCCATTTTTGGGTTCCTCAATCCATTTTTAATTTCCTCAATCCATTTTTTGATTCCTCAATCCATGTTTGGGTCCTTCAATACATTTTTGGTTTCCTCAATCCTTTTTTCGGGACTTCAGCCCATTTTTGGGTTCTTCAATCCATTTTTTGGTCCATGAATCCATTTTCTGTTTCTTCAATCTATTTTTTGGTCCCTCAATCCTTCTTTGGGTTCCTCAATCTATGTTTTGGTCCCTCAATCCACTTTTGGGTTCTTCAGCCCATTGTTGGGTTCCTCAATCTGTTTTTGGTTTACTGAATCCATTGTTGGGTTCCTCAATCCATTTTTGGTTCCCTTAAACTATTTTTGAGTTCCGCAGCCCACTTTTCGGTTCCTCAGTCTATTTTGGGGTTCCTCAAACCATTTTTGGTTCCTCGATTCATTTTTGCGTTCCTGAATTCAATTTTTGTGTTTCTCAATTCATTTTTGGGTCCTTCAAAACATTTTTGTTCTCTTCAATCCATTTTTCGGGCCTTCAGCCCATTTTTGGGGTTTTAATACCATATTTTGCTCCATGAATCCATTTTTTGTTTCTTCAATCTGTTTTTTGGTCCCTCAATGCATCTTTGGATTCCTCAATCCATTTTTGGGTTCCTCAGACCACTTTTGGGTCGCTCAGCCCATTTTTGGGTCGATCAGCCCATTTTTGGTTTCCTCAGAACATTTTTGTGTTGCTCAAAACATTTTTGGGTTCCTCAATCCAATTTTTGGACCCTCAATCCATTTTTGGGTTTCTCAATCTTCTTTTGGTCCCTCAATCCATTTTTGGGTTCTTCAGCCCATTTTGGGATTCCTGAGTCTATTTTTGGGTTCCTGAATCTTTTTTTTGGACCCTGAATCCATTTTCGGGTTTCTCAATTTATTTTTGTGTCCCTCAATCTATTTTTGGGTTCCTCAATCCATTTTTGGGTTCCTCAATCCATTTTTGGGTTCCTCAATCTATTTTTTGGTCCTTCAATCCATTTTTGGGTTCCTCGGAACTTTTTTGGGTTCCTCAATCCATTTTTTCGTTCCTGAATGCTTTTTTTGGACCCTCAATCCATTTTTGGGTACCTGACCCAATTTTTGCATTCCTCAACCCTTTTTTGGGTTCCTCAATCCATTTTTGTGTTCCTCAATCCATTTTTTGGACCCGCAACCCATTTTTTGGACCCTCAATCCATTTTTATGTCCTCAACCCTTTTTTTCGGTTCCTCAGCCCATTTTTTATTTCCTCAATCCATATTTTGATTCCTCAGTCCATTTTTTAGACCCTCAATCCGTTTTTTGGTCCCCAACCCATTTTTGGGTCCCTATCCCTTTTTTTAGGTTCCTCAGCCCATTTTTGGGTCCCTCAGTCCATTTTTGGGTTCCTCTATCCATTTTTGGTTCCTCAATTCATTTTTGCGTTCCTGAGTTCAATTTTTGTGTTCCTCAATCCATTTTTGGGTCCTTCAATACATTTCTGGTTTCCTCAATCCATTTTTCGGGACTTCAGCCCATTTTTGGGTTCCTCAGCCCATTTTTGTGTTTCTCACAATATTTCTGGGTTCCTCAGAACATTTTTGGGTTCCTCAATCTATTTTGGATTTCCTCAATCCATTTTTGGTTCCCTCAGCCCATTTTTGGGTTCCTCAGACCACGTTTGGTTTCCTGAGAACATTTTTGGGTTCCTCAATCCATTTTTTCGTTCCTGAATGCTTTTTTTGGACCCTCAATCCATTTTTGGGTACCTGACCCAATTTTTGCATTCCTCAAACCTTTTTTGGGTTCCTCAATCCATTTTTGTGTTCCTCAATCCATTTTTTGGACCCGCAACCCATTTTTATGTCCTCAACCCTTTTTTTCGGTTCCTCAGCCCATTTTTTAGTTCCTCAATCCATATTTTGATTCCTCAGTCCATTTTTTAGACCCTCAATCCGTTTTTTGGTCCCCAACCCATTTTTGGGTCCCTATTCCTTTTTTTAGGTTCCTCAGCCCATTTTGGTGTCCCTCAGCCCATTTTTGGGTTCCTCAATCCATTTTGGTTCCTCAATTCATTTTTGCGTTCCTGAGTTCAATTTTTGTGTTCCTCAATCCATTTTTGGGTCCTTCAATACATTTCTGGTTTCCTCAATCCATTTTTCGGGACTTCAGCCCATTTTTGGGTTCCTCAGCCCATTTTTGTGTTTCTCAGAATATTTCTGGGTTCCTCAGAACATCTTTGGGTTCCTCAATCTATTTTTGGTTGCCTCAGCCCATTTTTGGGTTCCTCAGACCACGTTTGGTTTCCTCACAACATTTTTGGGTTCCTCAATCCATTTTTAAGTTCCTCAATCCCTTTTCTGATTCCTCAATCCATTTGTGAGTTCCTCAATCCATTTTTGGCCTCTTTAGCCCATTTTTGGTATTCTCAACCCATTTTGGGGTTCCTCAATCCATTTTTTGATTCCTCAGTCAATTTTTGAGTTTCTCAATCCATTTTGGGGTTTCTCCACCCATTTCTGGGTTGCTTAATTCGGTTTTTTGTCCCTCAATCCATTTCTTGCTACCTCAGCTCATTTTTGGGTCCCTGTATTTTTTTGGGAGTTCCTCAGTCAATTTTGGTGTCCCTCAGCCCATTTTTGAGTTCCTCATTCCATTTTTGGTTCCCTCAGACCATTTTGGGGGTCGCTCATTTTTGGTATCCTCAGCTCATTTTTGTGTTGCTCAATTCATTTTTTGGTTCCTCAATCCAATTTTTGGACCCTCAATCCATTTTTGGGTACTTCAGTCCATTTTTTTGTTCCTCAGTCCTTTATTGGGTCTCTCAATCCATTTTTGGTTTCCTCAATCCTGTTTTGGGTTCCTCAATCCATTCTTGGGTTCCTCTTTCCATTTTTAGGTTCATCAATCTGGTTTTGGGTTCCTCAATCCATTTTTGGTTCCCTCAGCCCATTTTTGGTTCCCTCAGCCCATTATTGTGTTTCTCAGAATATTTTTGGGTTCCTCACTTTATTTTGGCGTTCCTCAATCCATTTTTGATTCCCTCAGTCCATTTTTGGGTTCCTGAATCGATTTTTTGTTCTCTCAGGATATTTTTGGTTTCCTCAATCCATTCTTCGATTCCTCAATACATTTTTGAGTTCCTCAATCCATTTTTTTTCCTTCAATCCATTTTTGAGTTCCTCAATCCATTTTTTGGTCTCTCAGCCCATTTTTGGCTTCCTCAATCCGTTTTTGGGTCCCTCAATCCATTTGGGGATCCTTCAGCACATTTCGGCGTTCCTCAGACCATTTTTGGGTTCCTGAATCTATTTTTTGGTCCCTCTATCCTTTCTTGTGGGTTCCCAAACCATTTTTGGGTTCCTCAATCCTTTTTTGGGTTCCTCAATCCATTCTTGGGTTCCTCAGTCCATTTTTAGGTTCATCAATCTGGTTTTGGGTTCCTCAATCCATTTTTGATTCCCTCAGCCCATTTTTGTGTTTCTCAGAATCTTTTTGGGTTCCTCAAAACATTTTTGGGTTCCTCAATCTATTTTGGCATTCCTCAATCCATTTTGGCGTTCCTCAATGCAGTTTTGGTTCCCTCAGCCCATTTTTGGGTCCCTCAGTCCATTTTTGGGTTCCTCAATCCATTTTTGGGTTCCTCAGAACATTTTTGGGTTCCTCAATCCCTTTTTTGGTCCATGAATCCATTTTTTGTTTCTTCAATCTATGTTTTGGTCCCTCAATCCACTTTTGGGTACTTCAGCATATTTTTGGGTTCCTCAATTCGATTTTGGTTTACTGAATCCATTTTTGGGTTCCTCAATCCATTTTTGGGTCCCTTTAAACTATTTTTGGGTTCCGCAGCCCATTTTTCGGTTCCTCAGTCTATTTTGGGGTTCCTCAAACCATTTTTGGTTCCTCAATTCATTTTTGCGTTCCTGAATTCAATTTTTGTGTTCCTCAATTCATTTTTGGGTCCTTCAAAACATTTTTGTTCTCCTCAATCCATTTTTCGTGCCTTCAGCCCATTTTTGGGGTTTTAATACCATGTTTTGCTCCATGAATCCATTTTTTGTTTCTTCAATCTATTTTTTGGTCCCTCAATGCATCTTTGGATTCCTCAATCCATTTTTGGGTTCCTCAGCCCACTTTTGGGTCGCTCAGCCCATTTTTGGGTCTCTCAGCCCATTTTTGGTTTCCTCAGGACATTTTTGTGTTGCTCAATTCATTTTTCGGTTCCTCAATCCAATTTTTGGGTTCCTCAATCCATTTTTGGTTCCTCAATTCATTTTTGCGTTCCTGAGTTCAATTTTTGTGTTCCTCAATCCATTTTTCGGGACTTCAGCCCATTTTTGGGTTCCTCAGCCCATTTTTGTGTTTCTCAGAATATTTCTGGGTTCCTCAGAACATCTTTGGGTTCCTCAATCTATTTTTGGTTGCCTCAGCCCATTTTTGGGTTCCTCAGACCACGTTTGGTTTCCTCAGAACATTTTTGGGTTCCTCAATCCATTTTTAAGTTCCTCAATCCCTTTTCTGATTCCTCAATCCATTTGTGAGTTCCTCAATCCATTTTTGGCCTCTTTAGCCCATTTTTGGTATTCTCAACCCATTTTGGGGTTCCTCAATCCATTTTTTGATTCCTCAGTCAATTTTTGAGTTTCTCAATCCATTTTGGGGTTTCTCCACCCATTTCTGGGTTGCTTAATTCGGTTTTTTGTCCCTCAATCCATTTCTTGCTACCTCAGCTCATTTTTGGGTCCCTGTATTTTTTTGGGAGTTCCTCAGTCAATTTTGGTGTCCCTCAGCCCATTTTTGAGTTCCTCATTCCATTTTTGGTTCCCTCAGACCATTTTGGGGGTCGCTCATTTTTGGTATCCTCAGCTCATTTTTGTGTTGCTCAATTCATTTTTTGGTTCCTCAATCCAATTTTTGGACCCTCAATCCATTTTTGGGTACTTCAGTCCATTTTTTTGTTCCTCAGTCCTTTATTGGGTCTCTCAATCCATTTTTGGTTTCCTCAATCCTGTTTTGGGTTCCTCAATCCATTCTTGGGTTCCTCTTTCCATTTTTAGGTTCATCAATCTGGTTTTGGGTTCCTCAATCCATTTTTGGTTCCCTCAGCCCATTTTTGGTTCCCTCAGCCCATTATTGTGTTTCTCAGAATATTTTTGGGTTCCTCAATTTATTTTGGCGTTCCTCAATCCATTTTTGATTCCCTCAGTCCATTTTTGGGTTCCTGAATCGATTTTTTGTTCTCTCAGGATATTTTTGGTTTCCTCAATCCATTCTTCGATTCCTCAATACATTTTTGAGTTCCTCAATCCATTTTTTTTCCTTCAATCCATTTTTGAGTTCCTCAATCCATTTTTTGGTCTCTCAGCCCATTTTTGGCTTCCTCAATCCGTTTTTGGGTCCCTCAATCCATTTGGGGATCCTTCAGCACATTTCGGCGTTCCTCAGACCATTTTTGGGTTCCTGAATCTATTTTTTGGTCCCTCTATCCTTTCTTGTGGGTTCCCAAACCATTTTTGGGTTCCTCAATCCTTTTTTGGGTTCCTCAATCCATTCTTGGGTTCCTCAGTCCATTTTTAGGTTCATCAATCTGGTTTTGGGTTCCTCAATCCATTTTTGGTTCCCTCAGCCCATTTTTGTGTTTCTCAGAATCTTTTTGGGTTCCTCAAAACATTTTTGGGTTCCTCAATCTATTTTGGCATTCCTCAATCCATTTTGGCGTTCCTCAATGCAGTTTTGGTTCCCTCAGCCCATTTTTGGGTCCCTCAGTCCATTTTTGGGTTCCTCAATCCATTTTTGGGTTCCTCAGAACATTTTTGGGTTCCTCAATCCCTTTTTTGGTCCATGAATCCATTTTTTGTTTCTTCAATCTATGTTTTGGTCCCTCAATCCACTTTTGGGTACTTCAGCATATTTTTGGGTTCCTCAATTCGATTTTGGTTTACTGAATCCATTTTTGGGTTCCTCAATCCATTTTTGGGTCCCTTTAAACTATTTTTGGGTTCCGCAGCCCATTTTTCGGTTCCTCAGTCTATTTTGGGGTTCCTCAAACCATTTTTGGTTCCTCAATTCATTTTTGCGTTCCTGAATTCAATTTTTGTGTTCCTCAATTCATTTTTGGGTCCTTCAAAACATTTTTGTTCTCCTCAATCCATTTTTCGTGCCTTCAGCCCATTTTTGGGGTTTTAATACCATGTTTTGCTCCATGAATCCATTTTTTGTTTCTTCAATCTATTTTTTGGTCCCTCAATGCATCTTTGGATTCCTCAATCCATTTTTGGGTTCCTCAGACCACTTTTGGGTCGCTCAGCCCATTTTTGGGTCGCTCAGCCCATTTTTGGTTTCCTCAGGACATTTTTGTGTTGCTCAATTCATTTTTCGGTTCCTCAATCCAATTTTTGGGTTCCTCAATCCATTTTTGGTTCCTCAATTCATTTTTGCGTTCCTGAGTTCAATTTTTGTGTTCCTCAATCCATTTTTCGGGACTTCAGCCCATTTTTGGGTTCCTCAGCCCATTTTTGTGTTTCTCAGAATATTTCTGGGTTCCTCAGAACATCTTTGGGTTCCTCAATCTATTTTTGGTTGCCTCAGCCCATTTTTGGGTTCCTCAGACCACGTTTGGTTTCCTCACAACATTTTTGGGTTCCTCAATCCATTTTTAAGTTCCTCAATCCATTTTTTGATTCCTCAATCCATTTGTGAGTTCCTCAATCCATTTTTGGCTTCTTTAGCCCATTTTTGGTATTCTCAACCCATTTTGGGGTTTCTCAATCCATTTTTTGATTCTTCAGTCAATTTTTGATTTTCTCAATCCATTTTGGGGTTTCTCCACCCATTTCTGGGTTGCTTAATCCGTTTTTTTGTCCCTCAATCCATTTCTTGCTACCTCAGCTCATTTTTGGGTCCCTGTATTTTTTTGGGGGTTCCTCAGTCAATTTTGGTGTCCCTCAGCCCATTTTTGAGTTCCTCAATCCATTTTTGGTTCCCTCAGACCATTTTGGGGGTCGCTCATTTTTGGTTTCCTCAGCTCATTTTTGTGTTGCTCAATTCATTTTTTGGTTCCTCAATCCAATTTTTGGACCCTCAATCCATTTTTGGGTACCTCAGTCCATTTTTTTGTTCCTCAGTCCTTTATTGGGTCTCTCAATCCATTTTTGGGTTCCTCAATCCTTTTTGGGGTTCCTCAATCCATTCTTGGGTTCCTCTTTCCATTTTTAGGTTCATCAATCTGGTTTTGGGTTCCTCAATCCATTTTTGGTTCCCTCAGCCCATTTTTGGTTCCCTCAGCCCATTATTGTGTTTCTCAGAATATTTTTGGGTTCCTCAATTTATTTTGGCGTTCCTCAATCCATTTTTGATTCCCTCAGTCCATTTTTGGGTTCCTGAATCGATTTTTTGTTCTCTCAGGATATTTTTGGTTTCCTCAATCCATTCTTCGATTCCTCAATACATTTTTGAGTTCCTCACTCCATTTTTTTTCCTTCAATCCATTTTTGAGTTCCTCAATCCATTTTTTGGTCTCTCAGCCCATTTTTGGCTTCCTCAATCCATTTTTGGGTCCCTCAATCCATTTGGGGATCCTTCAGCACATTTCGGCGTTCCTCAGACCATTTTTGGGTTCCTGAATCTATTTTTTGGTCCCTCTATCCTTTCTTGTGGGTTCCCAAACCATTTTTGGGTTCCTCAATCCTTTTTTGGGTTCCTCAATCCATTCTTGGGTTCCTCAGTCCATTTTTAGGTTCATCAATCTGGTTTTGGGTTCCTCAATCCATTTTTGGTTCCCTCAGCCCATTTTTGTGTTTCTCAGAATCTTTTTGGGTTCCTCAAAACATTTTTGGGTTCCTCAATCTATTTTGGCATTCCTCAATCCAGTTTGGCGTTCCTCAATGCAGTTTTGGTTCCCTCAGCCCATTTTTGGGTCCCTCAGTCCATTTTTGGGTTCCTCAATCCATTTTTGGGTTCCTCAGAACATTTTTGGGTTCCTCAATCCCTTTTTTGGTCCATGAATCCATTTTTTGTTTCTTCAATCTATGTTTTGGTCCCTCAATCCACTTTTGGGTACTTCAGCATATTTTTGGGTTCCTCAATCCGTTTTTGGTTTACTGAATCCATTTTTGGGTTCCTCAATCCATTTTTGGGTCCCTTTAAACTATTTTTGGGTTCCGCAGCCCATTTTTCGGTTACTCAGTCTATTTTGGGGTTCCTCAAACCATTTTTGGTTCCTCAATTCATTTTTGCGTTCCTGAATTCAATTTTTGTGTTCCTCAATTCATTTTTGGGTCCTTCAAAACATTTTTGTTCTCCTCAATCCATTTTTCGGGCCTTCAGCCCATTTTTGGGGTTTTAATACCATGTTTTGCTCCATGAATCCATTTTTTGTTTCTTCAATCTATTTTTTGGTCCCTCAATGCATCTTTCGATTCCTCAATCCATTTTTGGGTTCCTCAGACCACTTTTGGGTCGCTCAGCCCATTTTTGGGTCGCTCAGCCCATTTTTGGTTTCCTCAGGACATTTTTGTGTTGCTCAATTCATTTTTCGGTTCCTCAATCCAATTTTTGGGTTCCTCAATCCATTTTTGGTTCCTCAATTCATTTTTGCGTTCCTGAGTTCAATTTTTGTGTTCCTCAATCCATTTTTCGGGACTTCAGCCCATTTTTGGGTTCCTCAGCCCATTTTTGTGTTTCTCAGAATATTTCTGGGTTCCTCAGAACATCTTTGGGTTCCTCAATCTATTTTTGGTTGCCTCAGCCCATTTTTGGGTTCCTCAGACCACGTTTGGTTTCCTCAGAACATTTTTGGGTTCCTCAATCCATTTTTAAGTTCCTCAATCCATTTTTTGATTCCTCAATCCATTTGTGAGTTCCTCAATCCATTTTTGGCTTCTTTAGCCCATTTTTGGTATTCTCAACCCATTTTGGGGTTTCTCAATCCATTTTTTGATTCTTCAGTCAATTTTTGATTTTCTCAATCCATTTTGGGGTTTCTCCACCCATTTCTGGGTTGCTTAATCCGTTTTTTTTTTCCCTCAATCCATTTCTTGCTACCTCAGCTCATTTTTGGGTCCCTGTATTTTTTTGGGGGTTCCTCAGTCAATTTTGGTGTCCCTCAGCCCATTTTTGAGTTCCTCAATCCATTTTTGGTTCCCTCAGACCATTTTGGGGGTCGCTCATTTTTGGTATCCTCAGCTCATTTTTGTGTTGCTCAATTCATTTTTTGGTTCCTCAATCCAATTTTTGGACCCTCAATCCATTTTTGGGTACCTCAGTCCATTTTTTTGTTCCTCAGTCCTTTATTGGGTCTCTCAATCCATTTTTGGGTTCCTCAATCCTTTTTGGGGTTCCTCAATCCATTCTTGGGTTCCTCTTTCCATTTTTAGGTTCATCAATCTGGTTTTGGGTTCCTCAATCCATTTTTGGTTCCCTCAGCCCATTTTTGGTTCCCTCAGCCCATTATTGTGTTTCTCAGAATATTTTTGGGTTCCTCAATTTATTTTGGCGTTCCTCAATCCATTTTTGATTCCCTCAGTCCATTTTTGGGTTCCTGAATCGATTTTTTGTTCTCTCAGGATATTTTTGGTTTCCTCAATCCATTCTTCGATTCCTCAATACATTTTTGAGTTCCTCAATACATTTTTTTTCCTTCAAACCATTTTTGGGTTCCTCAATCCATTTTTTGGTCTCTCAGCCCATTTTTGGGTTCCTCAATCCATTTTTGGGTCCCTCAATCCATTTGGGGATCCTTCAGCACATTTCGGCGTTCCTCAGACCATTTTTGGGTTCCTGAATCTATTTTTTGGTCCCTCTGTCCTTTTTCTTGGGTTCCCAAACCATTTTTGGGTTCCTCAATCCTTTTTTGGGTTCCTCAATCCATTCTTGGGTTCCTCAGTCCATTTTTAGGTTCATCAATCTGGTTTTGGGTTCCTCAATCCATTTTTGGTTCCCTCAGCCCATTTTTGTGTTTCTCAGAATCTTTTTGGGTTCCTCAAAACATTTTTGGGTTCCTCAATCTATTTTGGCATTCCTCAATCCAGTTTGGCGTTCCTCAATGCAGTTTTGGTTCCCTCAGCCCATTTTTGGGTCCCTCAGTCCATTTTTGGGTTCCTCAATCCATTTTTGGGTTCCTCAGAACATTTTTGGGTTCCTCAATCCCTTTTTTGGTCCATGAATCCATTTTTTGTTTCTTCAATCTATGTTTTGGTCCCTCAATCCACTTTTGGGTTCTTCAGCCCATTTTTGGGTTCCTCAATCCGTTTTTGGTTTCCTCAATCCATTCTTCGATTCCTCAATACATTTTTGAGTTCCTCAATCCATTTTTTTTCCTTCAATCCATTTTTGGGTTCCTCAATCCATTTTTTGGTCTCTCAGCCCATTTTTGGGTTCCTCAATCCATTTTTGGGTCCCTCAATCCATTTAGGGATCCTTCAGCACATTTCGGCATTCCTCAGATCATTTTTGGGTTCCTGAATCTATTTTTTGGTCCCTCTATCCTTTTTCCTGGGTTCCCAATCCATTTTTGGGTTTCTCAATCCATTTTTGGGTTCCTCGGAACATTTTTGGGTTCCTCAATCCCTTTTTTGGTCCATGAATCCATTTTTTGTTTCTTCAACCTATGTTTTGGTCCCTCAATCCACTTTTGGGTTCTTCAGCCCATTTTTGGGTTCCTCAATCCGTTTTTGGTTTACTGAATCCATTGTTGGGTTCCTCAATCCATTTTTGGATCCCTTTAATCTATTTTTGGGTTCCGCAGCCCATTTATCGGTTCCTCAGTCTATTTTGGGGTTCCTCAAACCATTTTAGGTTCCTCAATACATTTTTGCGTTCCTGAATTCAATTTTTGTGTTCCTCAATTCATTTTTGGGTCCTTCAAAACATTTTTGTTCTCCTCAATCCATTTTTCGGGCCTTCAACCCATTTTTGGGTTTTTAATACCATGTTTTGCTCCATGAATCCATTTTTTGTTTCTTCAATCTATTTTTTGGTCCCTCAATGCATCTTTGGATTCCTCAATCCATTTTTGGGTTCCTCAGACCACTTTTGGGTCGCTCAGCCCATTTTTGGGTCGCTCAGCCCATGTTTGGTTTCCTCAGGACATTTTTGTGTTGCTCAATTCATTTTTGGGTTCCTCAATCCAATTTTTGGACCCTCAATCCATTTTTGGTTACCTCAGTCCATTTTTGGGTTCCTCAATCTTCTTTTGGTCCCTCAATCCATTTTTCGGTTCTTCAGCCCATTTTTGGATTCCTGAATCTATTTTGGGGTTCCTGAAACTTTTTTTTGGTCCCTGAATCCGTTTTCAGGTCCCTCAATCTATTTTTGGGTTCCTCAATCCATTTTTGGGTTCCTCAATCCATTTTTGGTTTCCTCAATCCATTCTTTGGTCCTTCAATCCATTTTTGGGTTCCTCAGAACTTTTTTGGTTTCCTCAATCCATATTTGGGTTCCTCAATCCATTTTTGCTTCCCTCAGCCCATTTTTTGTTCCCACAGCCCATTTTTGTGTTTCTCAGAATATTTTTGGTTTCCTCAAAACATTTTTTGTTTCCTCAACCTATTTCAGCCTTCCTCAATCCATTTTTGCTTCCCTCAGACCATTTTTGGGTCCCTCAGCCCATTTTTGGGTTCCTCAATCCATTTTTAATTTCCTCAATCCATTTTTTGATTCCTCAATCCATGTTTGGGTCCTTCAATACATTTTTGGTTTCCTCAATCCATTTTTCGGGACTTCAGCCCATTTTTGGGTTCTTCAATCCATTTTTTGGTCCATGAATCCATTTTTTGTTTCTTCAATCTATTTTTTGGTCCCTCAATCCTTCTTTGGGTTCCTCAATCTATGTTTTGGTCCCTCAATCCACTTTTGGGTTCTTCAGCCCATTGTTGGGTTCCTCAATCTGTTTTTGGTTTACTGAATCCATTGTTGGGTTCCTCAATCCATTTTTGGGTCCCTTAAACTATGTTTGAGTTCCGCAGCCCACTTTTCGGTTCCTCAGTCTATTTTGGGGTTCCTCAAACCATTTTTGGTTCCTCGATTCATTTTTGCGTTCCTGAATTCAATTTTTGTGTTTCTCGATTCATTTTTGGGTCCTTCAAAACATTTTTGTTCTCCTCAATCCATTTTTCGGGCCTTCAGCCCATTTTTGGGGTTTTAATACCATGTTTTGTTCCATGAATCCATTTTTTTGTTTCTTCAATCTATTTTTTGGTCCCTCAATGCATCTTTGGATTCCTCAATCCATTTTTGGGTTCCTCAGACCACTTTTGGGTCGCTCAGCCCATTTTTGGGTCGATCAGCCCATTTTTGGTTTCCTCAGAACATTTTTGTGTTGCTCAATTAATTTTTGGGTTCCTCAATCCAATTTTTGGACCCTCAATCCATTTTTGTGTTTCTCAATCTTCTTTTGGTCCCTCAATCCATTTTTGGGTTCCTCAATCCATTTTTGGGTTCCTCAATCTATTTTTTGGTCCTTCAATCCATTTTTGGGTTCCTCGGAACTTTTTTGGGTTCCTCAATCCATTTTTTCGTTCCTGAATGCTTTTTTTGGACCCTCAATCCATTTTTGGGTACCTGACCCAATTTTTGCATTCCTCAACCCTTTTTTGGGTTCCTCAATCAATTTTTGTGTTCCTCAACCCATTTTTTGGACCCTCAATCCATTTTTATGTCCTCAACCCTTTTTTTCGGTTCCTCAGCCCATTTTTTAGTTCCTCAATCCATATTTTGATTCCTCAGTCCATTTTTTAGACCCTCAATCCGTTTTTTGGTCCCCAACCCATTTTTGGATCCCTATCCCTTTTTTTAGGTTCCTCAGCCCATTTTTGGGTCCCTCAGTCCATTTTTGGGTTCCTCTATCCATTTTTGGTTCCTCAATTCATTTTTGCGTTCCTGAGTTCAATTTTTGTGTTCCTCAATCCATTTTTGGGTCCTTCAATACATTTCTGGTTTCCTCAATCCATTTTTCGGGACTTCAGCCCATTTTTGGGTTCCTCAGCCCATTTTTGTGTTTCTCAGAATATTTCTGGGTTCCTCAGAACATTTTTGGGTTCCTCAATCTATTTTGGATTTCCTCAATCCATTTTTGGGTCCCTCAGCCCATTTTTGGGTCCCTCAGCCCATTTTTGGGTTCCTCAGACCACGTTTGGTTTCCTCAGAACATTTTTGGGTTCCTCAATCCATTTTTTCGTTCCTGAATGCTTTTTTTGAACCCTCAATCCATTTTTGGGTACCTGACCCAATTTTTGCATTCCTCAACCCTTCTTTGGGTTCCTCAATCAATTTTTGTGTTCCTCATCCATTTTTGGACCCCCAACCCATTTTTTGGACCCTCAATCCATTTTTAGGTCCTCAACCCTTTTTTTCGGTTCCTCAGCCCATTTTTTAGTTCCTCAATCCATTTTTTGATTCCTCAATCCATTTGTGAGTTCCTCAATCGATTTTTGGCTTCTTTAGCCCATTTTTGGTATTCTCAACCCATTTTGGGGTTCCTCAATCCATTTTTTGATTCCTCAGTCAATTTTTGAGTTTCTCAATCCATTTTGGGGTTTCTCCACCAATTTCTGGGTTGCTTAATCCGGTTTTTTGTCCCTCAATCCATTTCTTGCTACCTCAGCTCATTTTTGGGTCCCTGTATTTTTTGGGGAGTTCCTCAGTCAATTTTGGTGTCCCTCAGCCCATTTTTGAGTTCCTCATTCCATTTTTGGTTCCCTCAGACCATTTTGGGGGTCGCTCATTTTTGGTATCCTCAGCTCATTTTTCTGTTGCTCAATTCATTTTTTGGTTCCTCAATCCAATTTTTGGACCCTCAATCCATTTTTGGGTACCTCAGTCCATTTTTTTGTTCCTCAGTCCTTTATTGGGTCTCTCAATCCATTTTTGGTTTCCTCAATCCTTTTTTGGGTTCCTCAATCCATTCTTGGGTTCCTCTTTCCATTTTTAGGTTCATCAATCTGGTTTTGGGTTCCTCAATCCATTTTTGGTTCCCTCAGCCCATTTTTGTGTTTCTCAGAATCTTTTTGGGTTCCTCAAAACATTTTTGGGTTCCTCAATCTATTTTAGCATTCCTCAATCCATTTTGGCGTTCCTCAATGCAGTTTTGGTTCCCTCAGCCCATTTTTGGGTCCCTCAGTCCATTTTTGGGTTCCTCAATCCATTTTTGGGTTCCTCAGAACATTTTTGGGTTCCTCAATCCCTTTTTTGGTCCATGAATCCATTTTTTGTTTCTTCAATCTATGTTTTGGTCCCTCAATCCACTTTTGGGTACTTCAGTATATTTTTGGGTTCCTCAATCCGTTTTTGGTTTACTGAATCCATTTTTGGGTTCCTCAATCCATTTTTGTGTCCCTTTAAACTATTTTTGGGTTCCGCAGCCCATTTTTCGGTTCCTCAGTCTATTTTGGGGTTCCTCAAACCATTTTTGTGTTCCTCAATTCATTTTTGGGTCCTTCAAAACATTTTTGTTCTCCTCAATCCATTTTTCGGGCCTTCAGCCCATTTTTGGGGTTTTAATACCATGTTTTGCTCCATGAATCCATTTTTTGTTTCTTCAATCTATTTTTTGGTCCCTCAATGCATCTTTGGATTCCTCAATCCATTTTTGGGTTCCTCAGACCACTTTTGGGTCGCACAGCCCATTTTTGGGTCGCTCAGCCCTTTTTTGGTTTCCTCAGAACATTTTTGTGTTGCTCAATTCATTTTTCGGTTCCTCAATCCAATTTTTGGGTTCCTCAATCCATTTTTGGTTCCTCAATTCATTTTTGCGTTCCTGAGTTCAATTTTTGTGTTCCTCAATCCATTTTTCGGGACTTCAGCCCATTTTTGGGTTCCTCAGCCCATTTTTGTGTTTCTCAGAATATTTCTGGGTTCCTCAGAACATCTTTGGGTTCCTCAATCTATTTTTGGTTGCCTCAGCCCATTTTTGGGTTCCTCAGACCACGTTTGGTTTCCTCAGAACATTTTTGGGTTCCTCAATCCATTTTTAAGTTCCTCAATCCATTTTTTGATTCCTCAATCCATTTGTGAGTTCCTCAATCCATTTTTGGCTTCTTTAGCCCATTTTTGGTATTCTCAACCCATTTTGGGGTTTCTCAATCCATTTTTTGATTCTTCAGTCAATTTTTGATTTTCTCAATCCATTTTGGGGTTTCTCCACCCATTTCTGGGTTGCTTAATCCGTTTTTTTTGTCCCTCAATCCATTTCTTGCTACCTCAGCTCATTTTTGGGTCCCTGTATTTTTTGGGGGGTTCCTCAGTCAATTTTGGTGTCCCTCAGCCCATTTTTGAGTTCCTCAATCCATTTTTGGTTTCCTCAATCCATTCTTTGGTCCTTCAATCCATTTTTGGGTTCCTCAGAACTTTTTTGGTTTCCTCAATCCATATTTGGGTTCCTCAATCCATTTTTGCTTCCCTCAGCCCATTTTTGGTTCCCTCAGCCCATTTTTGTGTTTCTCAGAATATTTTTGGTTTCCTCAAAACATTTTTTGTTTTCTCAACCTATTTCAGCCTTCCTCAATCCATTTTTGCTTCCCTCAGACCATTTTTGGGTCCCTCAGCCCATTTTTGGGTTCCTCAATCCATTTTTAAGTTCCTCAATCCATTTTTTGATTCCTCAATCCATGTTTGGGTCCTTCAATACATTTTTGGTTTCCTCAATCCATTTTTCGGAACTTCAGCCCATTTTTGGGTTCTTCAATCCATTTTTTGGTCCATGAATCCATTTTTTGTTTCTTCAATCTATTTTTTGGTCCCTCAATCCTTCTTTGGGTTCCTCAATCTATGTTTTGGTCCCTCAATCCACTTTTGGGTTCTTCAGCCCATTGTTGGGTTTCTCAATCTGTTTTTGGTTTACTGAATCCATTGTTGGGTTCCTCAATCCATTTTTGGGTCCCTTAAACTATGTTTGAGTTCCGCAGCCCACTTTTCGGTTCCTCAGTCTATTTTGGGGTTCCTCAAACCATTTTTGGTTCCTCAATTCATTTTTGCGTTCCTGAATTCAATTTTTGTGTTTCTCGATTCATTTTTGGGTCCTTCAAAACATTTTTGTTCTCCTCAATCCATTTTTCGGGCCTTCAGCCCATGTTTGGGGTTTTAATACCATGTTTTGTTCCATGAATCCATTTTTTTGTTTCTTCAATCTATTTTTTGGTCCCTCAATGCATCTTTGGATTCCTCAATCCATTTTTGGGTTCCTCAGACCACTTTTGGGTCGCTCAGCCCATTTTTGGGTCGATCAGCCCATTTTTGGTTTCCTCAGAACATTTTTGTGTTGCTCAATTAATTTTTGGGTTCCTCAATCCAATTTTTGGACCCTCAATCCAGTTTTGTGTTTCTCAATCTTCTTTTGGTCCCTCAATCCATTTTTGGGTTCTTCAGCCCATTTTGGGATTCCTGAGTCTATTTTTGGGTTCCTGAATCTTTTTTTTGGACCCTGAATCCATTTTCGGGTTTCTCAATTTATTTTTGTGTCCCTCAATCTATTTTTTGGTCCTTCAATCCATTTTTGGGTTCCTCGGAACTTTTTTGGGTTCCTCAATCCATTTTTTCGTTCCTGAATGCTTTTTTTGGACCCTCAATCCATTTTTGGGTACCTGACCCAATTTTTGCATTCCTCAACCCTTTTTTGGGTTCCTCAATCCATTTTTGTGTTCCTCAATCCATTTTTTGGACCCGCAACCCATTTTTTGGACCCTCAATCCATTTTTATGTCCTCAACCCTTTTTTTCGGTTCCTCAGCCCATTTTTTAGTTCCTCAATCCATATTTTGATTCCTCAGTCCATTTTTTAGACCCTCAATCCGTTTTTTGGTCCCCAACCCATTTTTGGGTCCCTATCCCTTTTTTTAGGTTCCTCAGCCCATTTTTGGGTCCCTCAGCCCATTTTTGGGTTCCTCTATCCATTTTTGGTTCCTCAATTCATTTTTGCGTTCCTGAGTTCAATTTTTGTGTTCCTCAATCCATTTTTGGGTCCTTCAATACATTTCTGGTTTCCTCGATCCATTTTTCGGGACTTCAGCCCATTTTTGGGTTCCTCAGCCCATTTTTGTGTTTCTCAGAATATTTCTGGGTTCCTCAGAACATTTTTGGGTTCCTCAATCTATTTTGGATTTCCTCAATCCATTTTTGGTTCCCTCAGCCCATTTTTGGGTCCCTCAGCCCATTTTTGGGTTCCTCAGACCACGTTTGGTTTCCTCAGAACATTTTTGTGTTCCTCAATCCATTTTTTCTTTCCTGAATGCTTTTTTTGAACCCTCAATCCATTTTTGGGTACCTGACCCAATTTTTGCATTCCTCAACCCTTTTTTGGGTTCCTCAATCCATTTTTGTGTTCCTCAATCCATTTTTTGGACCCGCAACCCATTTTTGTGTCCTCAACACTTTTTTTCGGTTCCTCAGTCCATTTTTTAGTTCCTCAATCCATATTTTGATTCCTCAGTCCATTTTTTAGACCCTCAATCCGTTTTTTGGTCCCCAACCCATTTTTGGGTCCCTATTCCTTTTTTTAGTTTCCTCAGCCCATTTTTGGGTCCCTCAGCCCATTTTTGGGTTCCTCAATCCATTTTTGGTTCCTCAATTCATTTTTGCGTTCCTGAGTTCAATTTTTGTGTTCCTCAATCCATTTTTGGGTCCTTCAATACATTTCTGGTTTCCTCAATCCATTTTTCGGGACTTCAGCCCATTTTTGGGTTCCTCAGCCCATTTCTGTGTTTCTCAGAATATTTCTGGGTTCCTCAGAACATCTTTGGGTTCCTCAATCTATTTTTGGTTGCCTCAGCCCATTTTTGGGTTCCTCAGACCACGTTTGGTTTCCTCATAACATTTTTGGGTTCCTCAATCCATTTTTAAGTTCCTCAATCCCTTTTCTGATTCCTCAATCCATTTGTGAGTTCCTCAATCCATTTTTGGCCTCTTTAGCCCATTTTTGGTGTTCTCAACCCATTTTGGGGTTCCTCAATCCATTTTTTGATTCCTCAGTCAATTTTTGAGTTTCTCAATCCATTTTGGGGTTTCTCCACCCATTTCTGGGTTGCTTAATCCGGTTTTTTGTCCCTCAATCCATTTCTTGCTACCTCAGCTCATTTTTGGGTCCCTGTATTTTTTTGGGAGTTCCTCAGTCAATTTTGGTGTCCCTCAGCCCATTTTTGAGTTCCTCAATCCATTTTTGGTTCCCTCAGACCATTTTGGGGGTCGCTCATTTTTGGTATCCTCAGCTCATTTTTCTGTTGCTCAATTCATTTTTTGGTTCCTCAATCCAATTTTTGGACCCTCAATCCATTTTTCGGTACCTCAGTCCATTTTTTTGTTCCTCAGTCCTTTATTGGGTCTCTCAATCCATTTTTGGTTTCCTCAATCCTTTTTTGGGTTCCTCAATCCATTCTTGGGTTCCTCTTCCCATTTTTAGGTTCATCAATCTGGTTTTGGGTTCCTCAATCCATTTTTGGTTCCCTCAGCCCATTTTTGTGTTTCTCAGAATCTTTTTGGGTTCCTCAAAACATTTTTGGGTTCCTCAATCTATTTTAGCATTCCTCAATCCATTTTGGCGTTCCTCAATGCAGTTTTGGTTCCCTCAGCCCATTTTTGGGTCCCTCAGTCCATTTTTGGGTTCCTCAATCCATTTTTGGGTTCCTCGGAACATTTTTGGGTTCCTCAATCCCTTTTTTGGTCCATGAATCCATTTTTTGTTTCTTCAATCTATGTTTTGGTCCCTCAATCCACTTTTGGGTACTTCAGCATATTTTTGGGTTCCTCAATCCGTTTTTGGTTTACTGAATCCATTTTTGGGTTCCTCAATCCATTTTTGGGTCCCTTTAAACTATTTTTGGGTTCCGCAGCCCATTTTTCGGTTACTCAGTCTATTTTGGGGTTCCTCAAACCATTTTTGGTTCCTCAATTCATTTTTGCGTTCCTGAATTCATTTTTTGTGTTCCTCAATTCATTTTTGGGTCCTTCAAAACATTTTTGTTCTCCTCAATCCATTTTTCGGGCCTTCAGCCCATTTTTGGGGTTTTAATACTATGTTTTGTTCCATGAATCCATTTTTTTTTCTTCAATCTATTTTTTGGTCCCTCAATGCATCTTTGGATTCCTCAATCCATTTTTGGGTTCCTCAGACCACTTTTGGGTCGCTCAGCCCATTTTTGGGTCGCTCAGACCATTTTTGGTTTCCTCAGGACATTTTTGTGTTGCTCAATTCATTTTTGGGTTCCTCAATCCAATTTTTGGACCCTCAATCCATTTTTGGTTACCTCAGTCCATTTTTGGGTTCCTCAATCTTCTTTTGGTCCCTCAATCCATTTTTCGGTTCTTCAGCCCATTTTTGGATTCCTGAATCTATTTTGGGGTTCCTGAATCTTTTTTTTGGTCCCTGAATCCGTTTTCAGTTCCCTCAATCTATTTTTGGGTTCCTCAATCCATTTTTGGGTTCCTCAATCCATTTTTGGTTTCCTCAATCCATTCTTTGGTCCTTCAATCCATTTTTGGGTTCCTCAGAACTTTTTTGGTTTCCTCAATCCATATTTGGGTTCCTCAATCCATTTTTGCTTCCCTCAGCCCATTTTTGGTTCCCTCAGCCCATTTTTGTGTTTCTCAGAATATTTTTGGTTTCCTCAAAACATTTTTTGTTTCCTCAACCTATTTCAGCCTTCCTCAATCCATTTTTGCTTCCCTCAGACCATTTTTGGGTCCCTCAGCCCATTTTTGGGTTCCTCAATCCATTTTTAATTTCCTCAATCCCTTTTTTGGTCCATGAATCCATTTTTTGTTTCTTCAATCTATGTTTTGGTCCCTCAATCCACTTTTGGGTACTTCAGCATATTTTTGGGTTCCTCAATCCGTTTTTGGTTTACTGAATCCATTTTTTGATTCCTCAATCCATGTTTGGGTCCTTCAATACATTTTTGGTTTCCTCAATCCATTTTTCGGGACTTCAGCCCATTTTTGGGTTCTTCAATCCATTTTTTGGTCCATGAATCCATTTTTTGTTTCTTCAATCTATTTTTGGTCCCTCAATCCTTCTTTGGGTTCCTCAATCTATGTTTTGGTCCCTCAATCCACTTTTGGGTTCTTCAGCCCATTGTTGGGTTCCTCAATCTGTTTTTGGTTTACTGAATCCATTGTTGGGTTCCTCAATCCATTTTTGGTTCCCTTAAACTATTTTTGAGTTCCGCAGCCCACTTTTCGGTTCCTCAGTCTATTTTGGGGTTCCTCAAACCATTTTTGGTTCCTCGATTCATTTTTGCATTCCTGAATTCAATTTTTGTGTTTCTCAATTCATTTTTGGGTCCTTCAAAACATTTTTGTTCTCCTCAATCCATTTTTCGGGCCTTCAGCCCATTTTTGGGGTTTTAATACCATGTTTTGTTCCATGAATCAATTTTTTGGTTTCTTCAATCTATTTTTTGGTCCCTCATTGCATCTTTGGATTCCTCAATCCATTTTTGGGTTCCTCAGACCACTTTTGGGTCGCTCAGCCCATTTTTGGGTCGCTCAGCCCATTTTTGGTTTCTTCAAAACGTTTTTGTGTTGCTCAATTAATTTTTGGGTTCCTCAATCCAATTTTTGGACCCTCAATCCATTTTTGTGTTTCTCAATCTTCTTTTGGTCCCTCAATCCATTTTTGGGTTCTTCAGCCCATTTTGGGATTCCTGAATCTATTTTGGGGTTCCTGAATCTTTTTTTTGGACCCTGAATCCATTTTCGGGTTTCTCAATTTATTTTTGTGTCCCTCAATCTATTTTTGGGTTCCTCAATCCATTTTTGGGTTCCTCAATCCATTTTTGGGTTCCTCAATCTATTTTTTGGTCCTTCAATCCATTTTTGGGTTCCTCGGAACTTTTTTGGGTTCCTCAATCCATTTTTTCGTTCCTGAATGCTTTTTTTGAACCCTCAATCCATTTTTGGGTACCTGACCCAATTTTTGCATTCCTCAACCCTTTTTTGGGTTCCTCAATCCATTTTTGTGTTCCTCAATCCATTTTTTGGACTCGCAACCCATTTTTTGGACCCTCAATCCATTTTTATGTCCTCAACCCTTTTTTTCGGTTCCTCAGCCCATTTTTTAGTTCCTCAATCCATATTTTGATTCCTCAGTCCATTTTTTAGACCCTCAATCCGTTTTTTGGTCCCCAACCCATTTTTGGGTCCCTATCCCTTTTTTTAGGTTCCTCAGCCCATTTTTGGGTCCCTGAGTCCATTTTTGGGTTCCTCTATCCATTTTTGGTTCCTCAATTCATTTTTGCGTTCCTGAGTTCAATTTTTGTGTTCCTCAATCCATTTTTGGGTCCTTCAATACATTTCTGGTTTTCTCAATTCATTTTTCGGGACTTCAGCCCATTTTTGGGTTCCTCAGCCCATTTTTGTGTTTCTCAGAATATTTCTGGGTTCCTCAGAACATTTTTGGGTTCCTCAATTTATTTTGGATTTCCTCAATCCATTTTTGGTTCCCTCAGCCCATTTTTGGGTCCCTCAGCCCATTTTTGGGTTCCTCAGACCACGTTTGGTTTCCTCAGAACATTTTTGGGTTTCTCAATCCATTTTTAAGTTCCTCAATCCATTTTTTGATTCCTCAATCCATCTGTGAGTTCCTCAATCCATTTTTGGCCTATTTAGCCCATTTTTGGTATTCTCAACCCATTTTGGGGTTCCTCAATCCATTTTTTGATTCTTCAGTCAATTTTTGATTTTCTCAATCCATTTTGGGGTTTCTCCACCCATTTCTGGGTTGCTTAATCCGGTTTTTTGTCCCTCAATCCATTTCTTGCTACCTCAGCTCATTTTTGGGTCCCTGTATTTTTTTGGGGGTTCCTCAGTCAATTTTGGTGTCCCTCAGCCCATTTTTGAGTTCCTCAATCCATTTTTGGTTCCCTCAGACCATTTTGGGGGTCGCTCATTTTTGGTATCCTCAGCTCATTTTTGTGTTGCTCAATTCATTTTTTGGTTCCTCAATCCAATTTTTGGACCCTCAATCCATTTTTGGGTACCTCAGTCCATTTTTTTGTTCCTCAGTCCTTTATTGGGTTTCTCAATCCATTTTTGGGTTCCTCAATCCTTTTTTGGGTTCCTCAATCCATTCTTGGGTTCCTCTTTCCATTTTTAGGTTCATCAATCTGGTTTTGGGTTCCTCAATCCATTTTTGGTTCCCTCAGCCCATTTTTGTGTTTCTCAGAATCTTTTTGGGTTCCTCAAAACATTTTTGGGTTCCTCAATCTATTTTAGCATTCCTCAATTTTTTTTGGCGTTCCTCAATGCAGTTTTGGTTCCCTCAGCCCATTTTTGGGTCCCTCAGTCCATTTTTGGGTTCCTCAATCCATTTTTGGGTTCCTCGGAACATTTTTGGGTTCCTCAATCCCTTTTTTGGTCCATGAATCCATTTTTTGTTTCTTCAATCTATGTTTTGGTCCCTCAATCCACTTTTGGGTACTTCAGCATATTTTTGGGTTCCTCAATCCGTTTTTGGTTTACTGAATCCATTTTTGGGTTCCTCAATCCATTTTTGGGTCCCTTTAAACTATTTTTGGGTTCCGCAGCCCATTTTTCGGTTACTCAGTCTATTTTGGGGTTCCTCAAACCATTTTTGGTTCCTCAATTCATTTTTGCGTTCCTGAATTCATTTTTTGTGTTCCTCAATTCATTTTTGGGTCCTTCAAAACATTTTTGTTCTCCTCAATCCATTTTTCGGGCCTTCAGCCCATTTTTGGGGTTTTAATACTATGTTTTGTTCCATGAATCCATTTTTTTTTCTTCAATCTATTTTTTGGTCCCTCAATGCATCTTTGGATTCCTCAATCCATTTTTGGGTTCCTCAGACCACTTTTGGGTCGCTCAGCCCATTTTTGGGTCGCTCAGACCATTTTTGGTTTCCTCAGGACATTTTTGTGTTGCTCAATTCATTTTTGGGTTCCTCAATCCAATTTTTGGACCCTCAATCCATTTTTGGTTACCTCAGTCCATTTTTGGGTTCCTCAATCTTCTTTTGGTCCCTCAATCCATTTTTCGGTTCTTCAGCCCATTTTTGGATTCCTGAATCTATTTTGGGGTTCCTGAATCTGTTTTTTGGTCCCTGAATCCGTTTTCAGGTCCCTCAATCTATTTTTGGGTTCCTCAATCCATTTTTGGGTTCCTCAATCCATTTTTGGTTTCCTCAATCCATTCTTTGGTCCTTCAATCCATTTTTGGGTTCCTCAGAACTTTTTTGGTTTCCTCAATCCATATTTGGGTTCCTCAATCCATTTTTGCTTCCCTCAGCCCATTTTTGGTTCCCTCAGCCCATTTTTGTGTTTCTCAGAATATTTTTGGGTTCCTCAAAACATTTTTTGTTTCCTCAACCTATTTCAGCCTTCCTCAATCCATTTTTGCTTCCCTCAGACCATTTTTGGGTCCCTCAGCCCATTTTTGGGTTCCTCAATCCATTTTTAATTTCCTCAATCCCTTTTTTGGTCCATGAATCCATTTTTTGTTTCTTCAATCTATGTTTTGGTCCCTCAATCCACTTTTGGGTACTTCAGCATATTTTTGGGTTCCTCAATCCGTTTTTGGTTTACTGAATCCATTTTTTGATTCCTCAATCCATGTTTGGGTCCTTCAATACATTTTTGGTTTCCTCAATCCATTTTTCGGGACTTCAGCCCATTTTTGGGTTCTTCAATCCATTTTTTGGTCCATGAATCCATTTTTTGTTTCTTCAATCTATTTTTGGTCCCTCAATCCTTCTTTGGGTTCCTCAATCTATGTTTTGGTCCCTCAATCCACTTTTGGCTTCTTCAGCCCATTGTTGGGTTCCTCAATCTGTTTTTGGTTTACTGAATCCATTGTTGGGTTCCTCAATCCATTTTTGGTTCCCTTAAACTATTTTTGAGTTCCGCAGCCCACTTTTCGGTTCCTCAGTCTATTTTGGGGTTCCTCAAACCATTTTTGGTTCCTCGATTCATTTTTGCATTCCTGAATTCAATTTTTGTGTTTCTCAATTCATTTTTGGGTCCTTCAAAACATTTTTGTTCTCCTCAATCCATTTTTCGGGCCTTCAGCCCATTTTTGGGGTTTTAATACCATGTTTTGTTCCATGAATCAATTTTTTGGTTTCTTCAATCTATTTTTTGGTCCCTCATTGCATCTTTGGATTCCTCAATCCATTTTTGGGTTCCTCAGACCACTTTTGGGTCGCTCAGCCCATTTTTGGGTCGCTCAGCCCATTTTTGGTTTCTTCAAAACGTTTTTGTGTTGCTCAATTAATTTTTGGGTTCCTCAATCCAATTTTTGGACCCTCAATCCATTTTTGTGTTTCTCAATCTTCATTTGGTCCCTCAATCCATTTTTGGGTTCTTCAGCCCATTTTGGGATTCCTGAATCTATTTTGGGGTTCCTGAATCTTTTTTTTGGACCCTGAATCCATTTTCGGGTTTCTCAATTTATTTTTGTGTCCCTCAATCTATTTTTGGGTTCCTCAATCCATTTTTGGGTTCCTCAATCCATTTTTGGGTTCCTCAATCCATTCTTTGGTCCTTCAATCCATTTTTGGGTTCCTCGGAACTTTTTTGGGTTCCTCAATCCATTTTTTCTTTCCTGAATGCTTTTTTTGAACCCTCAATCCATTTTTGGGTACCTGACCCAATTTTTGCATTCCTCAACCCTTTTTTGTGTTCCTCAATCCATTTTTTGGACTCGCAACCCATTTTTTGGACCCTCAATCCATTTTTATGTCCTCAACCCTTTTTTTCGGTTCCTCAGCCCATTTTTTAGTTCCTCAATCCATATTTTGATTCCTCAGTCCATTTTTTAGACCCTCAATCCGTTTTTTGGTCCCCAACCCATTTTTGGGTCCCTATCCCTTTTTTTAGGTTCCTCAGCCCTTTTTTGGGTCCCTGAGTCCATTTTTGGGTTCCTCTATCCATTTTTGGTTCCTCAATTCATTTTTGCGTTCCTGAGTTCAATTTTTGTGTTCCTCAATCCATTTTTGGGTCCTTCAATACATTTCTGGTTTTCTCAATTCATTTTTCGGGACTTCAGCCCATTTTTGGTTTCCTCAGCCCATTTTTGTGTTTCTCAGAATATTTCTGGGTTCCTCAGAACATTTTTGGGTTCCTCAATTTATTTTGGATTTCCTCAATCCATTTTTGGTTCCCTCAGCCCATTTTTGGGTCCCTCAGCCCATTTTTGGGTTCCTCAGACCACGTTTGGTTTCCTCAGAACATTTTTGGGTTCCTCAATCCATTTTTAAGTTCCTCAATCCATTTTTTGATTCCTCAATCCATCTGTGAGTTCCTCAATCCATTTTTGGCCTATTTAGCCCATTTTTGGTATTCTCAACCCATTTTGGGGTTCCTCAATCCATTTTTTGATTCTTCAGTCAATTTTTGAGTTTCTCAATCCATTTTGGGGTTTCTCCACCCATTTCTGGGTTGCTTAATCCGGTTTTTTGTCCCTCAATCCATTTCTTGATACCTCAGCTCATTTTTGGGTCCCTGTATTTTTTGGGGGGTTCCTCAGTCAATTTTGGTGTCCCTCAGCCCATTTTTGAGTTCCTCAATCCATTTTTGGTTCCCTCAGACCATTTTGGGGGTCGCTCATTTTTGGTATCCTCAGCTCATTTTTCTGTTGCTCAATTCATTTTTTGGTTCCTCAATCCAATTTTTGGACCCTCAATCCATTTTTGGGTACCTCAGTCCATTTTTTTGTTCCTCAGTCCTTTATTGGGTTTCTCAATCCATTTTTGGGTTCCTCAATCCTTTTTTGGGTTCCTCAATCCATTCTTGGGTTCCTCTTTCCATTTTTAGGTTCATCAATCTGGTTTTGGGTTCCTCAATCCATTTTTGGTTCCCTCAGCCCATTTTTGGTTCCCTCAGCCCATTATTGTGTTTCTCAGAACATTTTTGGGTTCCTCAATTTATTTTGGCGTTCCTCAATCCATTTTTGATTCCCTCAGTCCATTTTTGGGTTCCTGAATCGATTTTTTGTTCTCTCAGGATATTTTTGGTTTCCTCAATCCATTCTTCGATTCCTCAATACATTTTTGAGTTCCTCAATCCATTTTTTTCCTTCAATCCATTTTTGGGTTCCTCAATCCATTTTTTGGTCTCTCAGCCCATTTTTGGGTTCCTCAATCCATTTTTGGGTCCCTCAATCCATTTGGGGATCCTTCTGCACATTTCGGCGTTCCTCAGACCATTTTTGGGTTCCTGAATCTATTTTTTGGTCCCTCTATCCTTTTTCTTGGGTTCCCAATCCATTTTTGGGTTCCTCAATCCATTTTTGGGTTCCTCGGAACATTTTTGGGTTCCTCAATCCCTTTTTTGGTCCATGAATCCATTTTTTGTTTCTTCAATCTATGTTTTGGTCCCTCAATCCACTTTTGGGTTCTTCAGCCTATTTTTGGGTTCCTCAATCCATTTTTGGATCCCTTTAAACTATTTTTGGGTTCCGCAGCCCATTTTTCGGTTCCTCAGTCTATTTTGGGGTTCCTCAAACCATTTTTGGTTCCTCAATTCATTTTTGCGTTCCTGAATTCAATTTTTGTGTTCTTCAATTCATTTTTGGGTCCTTCAAAACATTTTTGTTCTCCTCAATCCATTTTTCGGGCCTTCAGCCCATTTTTGGGGTTTTAATACCATGTTTTGCTCCATGAAGCCATTTTTTGTTTCTTCAATCTATTTTTTGGTCCCTCATTGCATCTTTGGATTCCTCAATCCACTTTTGGGTTCCTCAGACCACTTTTGGGTCGCTCAGCCTATTTTTGGTTTCCTCAGGACATTTTTGTGTTGCTCAATTCATTTTTCGGTTCCTCAATCCCATTTTTGGACCCTCAATCCATTTTTGGTTACCTCAGTCCATTTTTGGGTTCCTCAATCCTTTTTTTGGTCTCTCAATCCATTTTTGGGTTCCTCAATCTTCTTTTGGTCCCTCAATCCATTTTTGGGTTCTTCAGCCCATTTTTGGATTCTTGAATCTATTTTTGGGTTCCTGAAACTTTTTTGTGGTCCCTGAATCCGTTTTCAGGTCCCTCAGTCTATTTTTGGGTTCCTCAATCCATTTTTGGTTTCCTCCATCCATTTTTTGTTCCTTCAATCCATTTTTGGGTTCCTCAGAACTTTTTTGGTTTCCTCAATCCATTTTTGGGTTCCTCAATCCATTTTTGCTTCCCTCAGCCCATTTTTGGTTCCCTCAGCCCATTTTTGTGTTTCTCAGAATATTTTTGGGTTCCTCAAAACATTTTTGGTTTCCTCAATCTATTTTGGCGTTCCTCAATCCATTTTTGCTTCCCTCAGCCCATTTTTGGGTCCCTCAGCCCATTTTTGGGTTCCTCAATCCATTTTTAAGTTCCTCAATCCATTTTTTGATTCCTCAATCCATGTTTGGGTCCTTCAATACATTTTTGGTTTCCTCAAACCATTTTTCGAGACTTCAGCCCATTTTTGGGTTCTTCAATCCATTTTTTGGTCCATGAATCCATTTTTTGTTTCTTCAATCTATTTTTTGGTCCCTCAATCCTTCTTTGGGTTCCTCAATCTATGTTTTGGTCCCCTCAATCCACTTTTGGGTTCTTCAGCCCATTGTTGGGTTCCTCAATCTGTTTTTGGTTTACTGAATCCATTGTTGGGTTCCTCAATCCATTTTTGGGTCCCTTAAACTATTTTTGAGTTCCGCAGCCCACTTTTCGGTTCCTCAGTCTATTTTGGGGTTCCTCAAACCATTTTTGGTTCCTCGATTCATTTTTGCGTTCCTGAATTCAATTTTTGTGTTTCTCAATTCATTTTTGGGTCCTTCAAAACATTTTTGTTCTCCTCAATCCATTTTTCGGGCCTTCAGCCCATTTTTGGGTTTTTAATACCATGTTTTGTTCCATGAATCCATTTTTTTGTTTCTTCAATCTATTTTTTGGTCCCTCAATGCATCTTTGGATTCCTCAATCCATTTTTGGGTTCCTCAGACCACTTTTGGGTCGCTCAGCCCATTTTTGGGTCGATCAGCCCATTTTTGGTTTCCTCAGAACATTTTTGTGTTGCTCAATTAATTTTTGGGTTCCTCAATCCAATTTTTGGACCCTCAATCCAGTTTTGGGTTTCTCAATCTTCTTTTGGTCCCTCAATCCATTTTTGGGTTCTTCAGCCCATTTTGGGATTCCTGAGTCTATTTTTGGGTTCCTGAATCTTTTTTTTGGACCCTGAATCCATTTTCGGGTTTCTCAATTTATTTTTGTGTCCCTCAATCTATTTTTGGGTTCCTCAATCCATTTTTGGGTTCCTCAATGCATTTTTGGGTTCCTCAATCTATTTTTTGGTCCTTCAATCCATTTTTGGGTTCCTCGGAACTTTTTTGGGTTCCTCAATCCATTTTTTCGTTCCTGAATGCTTTGTTTGGACCCTCAATCCATTTTTGGGTACCTGACCCAATTTTTGCATTCCTCAACCCTTTTTTGGGTTCCTCAATCCATTTTTGTGTTCCTCAATCCATTTTTTGGACCCGCAACACATTTTTTGGACCCTCAATCCACTTCTAGGTCCTCAGCCCTTTTTTTCGGTTCCTCAGCCCATTTTTTAGTTCCTCAATCCATATTTTGATTCCTCAGTCCATTTTTTAGACCCTCAATCCGGTTTTTGGTCCCCAACCCATTTTTGGGTCCCTATCCCTTTTCTTAGGTTCCTCAGCCCATTTTTGGGTCCCTCAGTCCATTTTTGGTTTCCTCTATCCATTTTTGGTTCCTCAATTCATTTTTGCGTTCCTGAGTTCAATTTTTGTGTTCCTCAATCCATTTTTGGGTCCTTCAATACATTTCTGGTTTCCTCAATCCATTTTTTGGGACTTCAGCCCATTTTTGGTTTCCTCAGCCCATTTTTGTGTTTCTCAGAATATTTCTGGGTTCCTCAGAACATTTTTGGGTTCCTCAATTTATTTTGGATTTCCTCAATCCATTTTTGGTTCCCTCAGCCCATTTTTGGGTCCCTCAGCCCATTTTTGGGTTCCTCAGACCACGTTTGGTTTCCTCAGAACATTTTTGGGTTCCTCAATCCATTTTTAAGTTCCTCAATCCATTTTTTGATTCCTCAATCCATCTGTGAGTTCCTCAATCCATTTTTGGCCTATTTAGCCCATTTTTGGTATTCTCAACCCATTTTGGGGTTCCTCAATCCATTTTTTGATTCTTCAGTCAATTTTTGATTTTCTCAATCCATTTTGGGGTTTCTCCACCCATTTCTGGGTTGCTTAATCCGGTTTTTTGTCCCTCAATCCATTTCTTGCTACCTCAGCTCATTTTTGGGTCCCTGTATTTTTTTGGGGGTTCCTCAGTCAATTTTGGTGTCCCTCAGCCCATTTTTGAGTTCCTCAATCCATTTTTGGTTCCCTCAGACCATTTTGGGGGTCGCTCATTTTTGGTATCCTCAGCTCATTTTTGTGTTGCTCAATTCATTTTTTGGTTCCTCAATCCAATTTTTGGACCCTCAATCCATTTTTGGGTACCTCAGTCCATTTTTTTGTTCCTCAGTCCTTTATTGGGTTTCTCAATCCATTTTTGGGTTCCTCAATCCTTTTTTGGGTTCCTCAATCCATTCTTGGGTTCCTCTTTCCATTTTTAGGTTCATCAATCTGGTTTTGGGTTCCTCAATCCATTTTTGGTTCCCTCAGCCCATTTTTGGTTCCCTCAGCCCATTATTGTGTTTCTCAGAACATTTTTGGGTTCCTCAATTTATTTTGGCGTTCCTCAATCCATTTTTGATTCCCTCAGTCCATTTTTGGGTTCCTGAATCGATTTTTTGTTCTCTCAGGATATTTTTGGTTTCCTCAATCCATTCTTCGATTCCTCAATACATTTTTGAGTTCCTCAATCCATTTTTTTCCTTCAATCCATTTTTGGGTTCCTCAATCCATTTTTTGGTCTCTCAGCCCATTTTTGGGTTCCTCAATCCATTTTTGGGTCCCTCAATCCATTTGGGGATCCTTCTGCACATTTCGGCGTTCCTCAGACAATTTTTGGGTTCCTGAATCTATTTTTTGGTCCCTCTATCCTTTTTCTTGGGTTCCCAATCCATTTTTGGGTTCCTCAATCCATTTTTGGGTTCCTCGGAACATTTTTGGGTTCCTCAATCCCTTTTTTGGTCCATGAATCCATTTTTTGTTTCTTCAATCTATGTTTTGGTCCCTCAATCCACTTTTGGGTTCTTCAGCCTATTTTTGGGTTCCTCAATCCATTTTTGGATCCCTTTAAACTATTTTTGGGTTCCGCAGCCCATTTTTCGGTTCCTCAGTCTATTTTGGGGTTCCTCAAACCATTTTTGGTTCCTCAATTCATTTTTGCGTTCCTGAATTCAATTTTTGTGTTCTTCAATTCATTTTTGGGTCCTTCAAAACATTTTTGTTCTCCTCAATCCATTTTTCGGGCCTTCAGCCCATTTTTGGGGTTTTAATACCATGTTTTGCTCCATGAAGCCATTTTTTGTTTCTTCAATCTATTTTTTGGTCCCTCATTGCATCTTTGGATTCCTCAATCCACTTTTGGGTTCCTCAGACCACTTTTGGGTCGCTCAGCCTATTTTTGGTTTCCTCAGGACATTTTTGTGTTGCTCAATTCATTTTTCGGTTCCTCAATCCCATTTTTGGACCCTCAATCCATTTTTGGTTACCTCAGTCCATTTTTGGGTTCCTCAATTCTTTTTTTGGTCTCTCAATCCATTTTTGGGTTCCTCAATCTTCTTTTTGTCCCTCAATCCATTTTTGGGTTCTTCAGCCCATTTTTGGATTCTTGAATCTATTTTTGGGTTCCTGAAACTTTTTTGTGGTCCCTGAATCCGTTTTCAGGTCCCTCAGTCTATTTTTGGGTTCCTCAATCCATTTTTGGTTTCCTCCATCCATTTTTTGTTCCTTCAATCCATTTTTGGGTTCCTCAGAACTTTTTTGGTTTCCTCAATCCATTTTTGGGTTCCTCAATCCATTTTTGCTTCCCTCAGCCCATTTTTGGTTCCCTCAGCCCATTTTTGTGTTTCCCAGTATATTTTTGGGTTCCTCAAAACATTTTTGGTTTCCTCAATCTATTTTGGCGTTCCTCAATCCATTTTTGCTTCCCTCAGCCCATTTTTGGGTCCCTCAGCCCATTTTTGGGTTCCTCAATCCATTTTTAAGTTCCTCAATCCATTTTTTGATTCCTCAATCCATGTTTGGGTCCTTCAATACATTTTTGGTTTCCTCAATCCATTTTTCGAGACTTCAGCCCATTTTTGGGTTCTTCAATCCATTTTTTGGTCCATGAATCCATTTTTTGTTTCTTCAATCTATTTTTTGGTCCCTCAATCCTTCTTTGGGTTCCTCAATCTATGTTTTCGAACCTCAATCCACTTTTGGGTTCTTCAGCCCATTGTTGGGTTCCTCAATCTGTTTTTGGTTTACTGAATCCATTTTTGGGTTCCTCAATCCATTCTTGGTTTCCTCAGCCCATTTTTAGATTCATCAATCTGGTTTTGGGTTCCTCAATCCATTTTTGGTTCCCTCAGCCCATTTTTGTGTTTCTCAGAATATTTTTGGGTTCCTCAAAACATTTTTGGGTTCCTCAATCTATTTTGGCATTCCTCAATCCATTTTGGCGTTCCTCAATGCAGTTTTGGTTCCCTCAGCCCATTTTTGGGTCCCTCAGTCCATTTTTGGGTTCCTCAATCCATTTTAGGGTTCCTCAGAACTTTTTTGGTTTCCTCAATCCCTTTTTTGGTCCATGAATCCGTTTTTGTTTCTTCAATCTATTTTTTGTTCCCTCAATCCTTCTTTGGGTTCCTCAATCTATGTTTTGGTCCCTCAATCCACTTTTGGGTTCTTCAGCCCATTTTTGGGTTCCTCAATCCGTTTTTGGTTTACTGAATCCATTTTTGGGTTCCTCAATCCATTTTGGGGTTCCTCAATCCATTTTTGGGTCCCTTTAAACTATTTTTGGGTTCCGCAGCCCATTTTTCGGTTACTCAGTCTATTTTGGGGTTCCTCAAACCATTTTTGGTTCCTCAATTCATTTTTGCGTTCCTGAATTCAATTTTTGTGTTCTTCAATTCATTTTTGGGTCCTTCAAAACATTTTTGTTCTCCTCAATCCATTTTTCGGGCCTTCAGCCCATTTTTGGGTTTTTAATACCATGTTTTGCTCCATGAAGCCATTTTTTGTTTCTTCAATCTATTTTTTGGTCCCTCATTGCATCTTTGGATTCCTCAATCCACTTTTGGGTTCCTCAGACCACTTTTGGGTCGCTCAGCCTATTTTTGGTTTCCTCAGGACATTTTTGTGTTGCTCAATTCATTTTTCGGTTCCTCAATCCCATTTTTGGACCCTCAATCCATTTTTGGTTACCTCAGTCCATTTTTGGGTTCCTCAATCCTTTTTTTGGTCTCTCAATCCATTTTTGGGTTCCTCAATCTTCTTTTGGTCCCTCAATCCATTTTTGGGTTCTTCAGCCCATTTTTGGATTCTTGAATCTATTTTTGGGTTCCTGAAACTTTTTTGTGGTCCCTGAATCCGTTTTCAGGTCCCTCAGTCTATTTTTGGGTTCCTCAATCCATTTTTGGTTTCCTCCATCCAGTTTTTGTTCCTTCAATCCATTTTTGGGTTCCTCAGAACTTTTTTGGTTTCCTCAATCCATTTTTGGGTTCCTCAATCCATTTTTGCTTCCCTCAGCCCATTTTTGGTTCCCTCAGCCCATTTTTGTGTTTCTCAGAATATTTTTGGGTTCCTCAAAACATTTTTGGTTTCCTCAATCTATTTTGGCGTTCCTCAATCCATTTTTGCTTCCCTCAGCCCATTTTTGGGTCCCTCAGCCCATTTTTGGGTTCCTCAATCCATTTTTAAGTTCCTCAATCCATTTTTTGATTCCTCAATCCATGTTTGGGTCCTTCAATACATTTTTGGTTTCCTCAAACCATTTTTCGAGACTTCAGCCCATTTTTGGGTTCTTCAATCCATTTTTTGGTCCATGAATCCATTTTTTGTTTCTTCAATCTATTTTTTGGTCCCTCAATCCTTCTTTGGGTTCCTCAATCTATGTTTTGGTCCCTCAATCCACTTTTGGGTTCTTCAGCCCATTGTTGGGTTCCTCAATCTGTTTTTGGTTTACTGAATCCATTGTTGGGTTCCTCAATCCATTTTTGGGTCCCTTAAACTATTTTTGAGTTCCGCAGCCCACTTTTCGGTTCCTCAGTCTATTTTGGGGTTCCTCAAACCATTTTTGGTTCCTCGATTCATTTTTGCGTTCCTGAATTCAATTTTTGTGTTTCTCAATTCATTTTTGGGTCCTTCAAAACATTTTTGTTCTCCTCAATCCATTTTTCGGGCCTTCAGCCCATTTTTGGGTTTTTAATACCATGTTTTGTTCCATGAATCCATTTTTTTGTTTCTTCAATCTATTTTTTGGTCCCTCAATGCATCTTTGGATTCCTCAATCCATTTTTGGGTTCCTCAGACCACTTTTGGGTCGCTCAGCCCATTTTTGGGTCGATCAGCCCATTTTTGGTTTCCTCAGAACATTTTTGTGTTGCTCAATTAATTTTTGGGTTCCTCAATCCAATTTTTGGACCCTCAATCCAGTTTTGGGTTTCTCAATCTTCTTTTGGTCCCTCAATCCATTTTTGGGTTCTTCAGCCCATTTTGGGATTCCTGAGTCTATTTTTGGGTTCCTGAATCTTTTTTTTGGACCCTGAATCCATTTTCGGGTTTCTCAATTTATTTTTGTGTCCCTCAATCTATTTTTGGGTTCCTCAATCCATTTTTGGGTTCCTCAATGCATTTTTGGGTTCCTCAATCTATTTTTTGGTCCTTCAATCCATTTTTGGGTTCCTCGGAACTTTTTTGGGTTCCTCAATCCATTTTTTCGTTCCTGAATGCTTTGTTTGGACCCTCAATCCATTTTTGGGTACCTGACCCAATTTTTGCATTCCTCAACCCTTTTTTGGGTTCCTCAATCCATTTTTGTGTTCCTCAATCCATTTTTTGGACCCGCAACACATTTTTTGGACCCTCAATCCACTTCTAGGTCCTCAGCCCTTTTTTTCGGTTCCTCAGCCCATTTTTTAGTTCCTCAATCCATATTTTGATTCCTCAGTCCATTTTTTAGACCCTCAATCCGGTTTCTGGTCCCCAACCCATTTTTGGGTCCCTATCCCTTTTCTTAGGTTCCTCAGCCCATTTTTGGGTCCCTCAGTCCATTTTTGGTTTCCTCTATCCATTTTTGGTTCCTCAATTCATTTTTGCGTTCCTGAGTTCAATTTTTGTGTTCCTCAATCCATTTTTGGGTCCTTCAATACATTTCTGGTTTCCTCAATCCATTTTTTGGGACTTCAGCCCATTTTTGGTTTCCTCAGCCCATTTTTGTGTTTCTCAGAATATTTCTGGGTTCCTCAGAACATTTTTGGGTTCCTCAATTTATTTTGGATTTCCTCAATCCATTTTTGGTTCCCTCAGCCCATTTTTGGGTCCCTCAGCCCATTTTTGGGTTCCTCAGACCACGTTTGGTTTCCTCAGAACATTTTTGGGTTCCTCAATCCATTTTTAAGTTCCTCAATCCATTTTTTGATTCCTCAATCCATCTGTGAGTTCCTCAATCCATTTTTGGCCTATTTAGCCCATTTTTGGTATTCTCAACCCATTTTGGGGTTCCTCAATCCATTTTTTGATTCTTCAGTCAATTTTTGAGTTTCTCAATCCATTTTGGGGTTTCTCCACCCATTTCTGGGTTGCTTAATCCGGTTTTTTGTCCCTCAATCCATTTCTTGCTACCTCAGCTCATTTTTGGGTCCCTGTATTTTTTTGGGGGTTCCTCAGTCAATTTTGGTGTCCCTCAGCCCATTTTTGAGTTCCTCAATCCATTTTTGGTTCCCTCAGACCATTTTGGGGGTCGCTCATTTTTGGTATCCTCAGCTCATTTTTGTGTTGCTCAATTCATTTTTTGGTTCCTCAATCCAATTTTTGGACCCTCAATCCATTTTTGGGTACCTCAGTCCATTTTTTTGTTCCTCAGTCCTTTATTGGGTTTCTCAATCCATTTTTGGGTTCCTCAATCCTTTTTTGGGTTCCTCAATCCATTCTTGGGTTCCTCTTTCCATTTTTAGGTTCATCAATCTGGTTTTGGGTTCCTCAATCCATTTTTGGTTCCCTCAGCCCATTTTTGGTTCCCTCAGCCCATTATTGTGTTTCTCAGAACATTTTTGGGTTCCTCAATTTATTTTGGCGTTCCTCAATCCATTTTTGATTCCCTCAGTCCATTTTTGGGTTCCTGAATCGATTTTTTGTTCTCTCAGGATATTTTTGGTTTCCTCAATCCATTCTTCGATTCCTCAATACATTTTTGAGTTCCTCAATCCATTTTTTTCCTTCAATCCATTTTTGGGTTCCTCAATCCATTTTTTGGTCTCTCAGCCCATTTTTGGGTTCCTCAATCCATTTTTGGGTCCCTCAATCTATTTGGGGATCCTTCTGCACATTTCGGCGTTCCTCAGACCATTTTTGGGTTCCTGAATCTATTTTTTGGTCCCTCTATCCTTTTTCTTGGGTTCCCAATCCATTTTTGGGTTCCTCAATCCATTTTTGGGTTCCTCGGAACATTTTTGGGTTCCTCAATCCCTTTTTTGGTCCATGAATCCATTTTTTGTTTCTTCAATCTATGTTTTGGTCCCTCAATCCACTTTTGGGTTCTTCAGCCTATTTTTGGGTTCCTCAATCCATTTTTGGATCCCTTTAAACTATTTTTGGGTTCCGCAGCCCATTTTTCGGTTCCTCAGTCTATTTTGGGGTTCCTCAAACCATTTTTGGTTCCTCAATTCATTTTTGCGTTCCTGAATTCAATTTTTGTGTTCTTCAATTCATTTTTGGGTCCTTCAAAACATTTTTGTTCTCCTCAATCCATTTTTCGGGCCTTCAGCCCATTTTTGGGGTTTTAATACCATGTTTTGCTCCATGAAGCCATTTTTTGTTTCTTCAATCTATTTTTTGGTCCCTCATTGCATCTTTGGATTCCTCAATCCACTTTTGGGTTCCTCAGACCACTTTTGGGTCGCTCAGCCTATTTTTGGTTTCCTCAGGACATTTTTGTGTTGCTCAATTCATTTTTCGGTTCCTCAATCCCATTTTTGGACCCTCAATCCATTTTTGGTTACCTCAGTCCATTTTTGGGTTCCTCAATTCTTTTTTTGGTCTCTCAATCCATTTTTGGGTTCCTCAATCTTCTTTTTGTCCCTCAATCCATTTTTGGGTTCTTCAGCCCATTTTTGGATTCTTGAATCTATTTTTGGGTTCCTGAAACTTTTTTGTGGTCCCTGAATCCGTTTTCAGGTCCCTCAGTCTATTTTTGGGTTCCTCAATCCATTTTTGGTTTCCTCCATCCAGTTTTTGTTCCTTCAATCCATTTTTGGGTTCCTCAGAACTTTTTTGGTTTCCTCAATCCATTTTTGGGTTCCTCAATCCATTTTTGCTTCCCTCAGCCCATTTTTGGTTCCCTCAGCCCATTTTTGTGTTTCTCAGAATATTTTTGGGTTCCTCAAAACATTTTTGGTTTCCTCAATCTATTTTGGCGTTCCTCAATCCATTTTTGCTTCCCTCAGCCCATTTTTGGGTCCCTCAGCCCATTTTTGGGTTCCTCAATCCATTTTTAAGTTCCTCAATCCATTTTTTGATTCCTCAATCCATGTTTGGGTCCTTCAATACATTTTTGGTTTCCTCAAACCATTTTTCGAGACTTCAGCCCATTTTTGGGTTCTTCAATCCATTTTTTGGTCCATGAATCCATTTTTTGTTTCTTCAATCTATTTTTTGGTCCCTCAATCCTTCTTTGGGTTCCTCAATCTATGTTTTGGACCCTCAATCCACTTTTGGGTTCTTCAGCCCATTGTTGGGTTCCTCAATCTGTTTTTGGTTTACTGAATCCATTGTTGGGTTCCTCAATCCATTTTTGGGTCCCTTAAACTATTTTTGAGTTCCGCAGCCCACTTTTCGGTTCCTCAGTCTATTTTGGGGTTCCTCAAACCATTTTTGGTTCCTCGATTCATTTTTGCGTTCCTGAATTCAATTTTTGTGTTTCTCAATTCATTTTTGGGTCCTTCAAAACATTTTTGTTCTCCTCAATCCATTTTTCGGGCCTTCAGCCCATTTTTGGGTTTTTAATACCATGTTTTGTTCCATGAATCCATTTTTTTGTTTCTTCAATCTATTTTTTGGTCCCTCAATGCATCTTTGGATTCCTCAATCCATTTTTGGGTTCCTCAGACCACTTTTGGGTCGCTCAGCCCATTTTTGGGTCGATCAGCCCATTTTTGGTTTCCTCAGAACATTTTTGTGTTGCTCAATTAATTTTTGGGTTCCTCAATCCGATTTTTGGACCCTCAATCCAGTTTTGGGTTTCTCAATCTTCTTTTGGTCCCTCAATCCATTTTTGGGTTCTTCAGCCCATTTTGGGATTCCTGAGTCTATTTTTGGGTTCCTGAATCTTTTTTTTGGACCCTGAATCCATTTTCGGGTTTCTCAATTTATTTTTGTGTCCCTCAATCTATTTTTGGGTTCCTCAATCCATTTTTGGGTTCCTCAATGCATTTTTGGGTTCCTCAATCTATTTTTTGGTCCTTCAATCCATTTTTGGGTTCCTCGGAACTTTTTTGGGTTCCTCAATCCATTTTTTCGTTCCTGAATGCTTTGTTTGGACCCTCAATCCATTTTTGGGTACCTGACCCAATTTTTGCATTCCTCAACCCTTTTTTGGGTTCCTCAATCCATTTTTGTGTTCCTCAATCCATTTTTTGGACCCGCAACACATTTTTTGGACCCTCAATCCACTTCTAGGTCCTCAGCCCTTTTTTTCGGTTCCTCAGCCCATTTTTTAGTTCCTCAATCCATATTTTGATTCCTCAGTCCATTTTTTAGACCCTCAATCCGGTTTCTGGTCCCCAACCCATTTTTGGGTCCCTATCCCTTTTCTTAGGTTCCTCAGCCCATTTTTGGGTCCCTCAGTCCATTTTTGGTTTCCTCTATCCATTTTTGGTTCCTCAATTCATTTTTGCGTTCCTGAGTTCAATTTTTGTGTTCCTCAATCCATTTTTGGGTCCTTCAATACATTTCTGGTTTCCTCAATCCATTTTTTGGGACTTCAGCCCATTTTTGGTTTCCTCAGCCCATTTTTGTGTTTCTCAGAATATTTCTGGGTTCCTCAGAACATTTTTGGGTTCCTCAATTTATTTTGGATTTCCTCAATCCATTTTTGGTTCCCTCAGCCCATTTTTGGGTCCCTCAGCCCATTTCTGGGTTCCTCAGACCACGTTTGGTTTCCTCAGAACATTTTTGGGTTCCTCAATCCATTTTTAAGTTCCTCAATCCATTTTTTGATTCCTCAATCCATCTGTGAGTTCCTCAATCCATTTTTGGCCTATTTAGCCCATTTTTGGTATTCTCAACCCATTTTGGGGTTCCTCAATCCATTTTTTGATTCTTCAGTCAATTTTTGATTTTCTCAATCCATTTTGGGGTTTCTCCACCCATTTCTGGGTTGCTTAATCCGTTTTTTTGTCCCTCAATCCATTTCTTGCTACCTCAGCTCATTTTTGGGTCCCTGTATTTTTTTGGGGGTTCCTCAGTCAATTTTGGTGTCCCTCAGCCCATTTTTGAGTTCCTCAATCCATTTTTGGTTCCCTCAGACCATTTTGGGGGTCGCTCATTTTTGGTATCCTCAGCTCATTTTTGTGTTGCTCAATTCATTTTTTGGTTCCTCAATCCAATTTTTGGACCCTCAATCCATTTTTGGGTACCTCAGTCCATTTTTTTGTTCCTCAGTCCTTTATTGGGTTTCTCAATCCATTTTTGGGTTCCTCAATCCTTTTTTGGGTTCCTCAATCCATTCTTGGGTTCCTCTTTCCATTTTTAGGTTCATCAATCTGGTTTTGGGTTCCTCAATCCATTTTTGGTTCCCTCAGCCCATTTTTGGTTCCCTCAGCCCATTATTGTGTTTCTCAGAACATTTTTGGGTTCCTCAATTTATTTTGGCGTTCCTCAATCCATTTTTGATTCCCTCAGTCCATTTTTGGGTTCCTGAATCGATTTTTTGTTCTCTCAGGATATTTTTGGTTTCCTCAATCCATTCTTCGATTCCTCAATACATTTTTGAGTTCCTCAATCCATTTTTTTCCTTCAATCCATTTTTGGGTTCCTCAATCCATTTTTTGGTCTCTCAGCCCATTTTTGGGTTCCTCAATCCATTTTTGGGTCCCTCAATCCATTTGGGGATCCTTCTGCACATTTCGGCGTTCCTCAGACCATTTTTGGGTTCCTGAATCTATTTTTTGGTCCCTCTATCCTTTTTCTTGGGTTCCCAATCCATTTTTGGGTTCCTCAATCCATTTTTGGGTTCCTCGGAACATTTTTGGGTTCCTCAATCCCTTTTTTGGTCCATGAATCCATTTTTTGTTTCTTCAATCTATGTTTTGGTCCCTCAATCCACTTTTGGGTTCTTCAGCCTATTTTTGGGTTCCTCAATCCATTTTTGGATCCCTTTAAACTATTTTTGGGTTCCGCAGCCCATTTTTCGGTTCCTCAGTCTATTTTGGGGTTCCTCAAACCATTTTTGGTTCCTCAATTCATTTTTGCGTTCCTGAATTCAATTTTTGTGTTCTTCAATTCATTTTTGGGTCCTTCAAAACATTTTTGTTCTCCTCAATCCATTTTTCGGGCCTTCAGCCCATTTTTGGGGTTTTAATACCATGTTTTGCTCCATGAAGCCATTTTTTGTTTCTTCAATCTATTTTTTGGTCCCTCATTGCATCTTTGGATTCCTCAATCCACTTTTGGGTTCCTCAGACCACTTTTGGGTCGCTCAGCCTATTTTTGGTTTCCTCAGGACATTTTTGTGTTGCTCAATTCATTTTTCGGTTCCTCAATCCCATTTTTGGACCCTCAATCCATTTTTGGTTACCTCAGTCCATTTTTGGGTTCCTCAATTCTTTTTTTGGTCTCTCAATCCATTTTTGGGTTCCTCAATCTTCTTTTTGTCCCTCAATCCATTTTTGGGTTCTTCAGCCCATTTTTGGATTCTTGAATCTATTTTTGGGTTCCTGAAACTTTTTTGTGGTCCCTGAATCCGTTTTCAGGTCCCTCAGTCTATTTTTGGGTTCCTCAATCCATTTTTGGTTTCCTCCATCCAGTTTTTGTTCCTTCAATCCATTTTTGGGTTCCTCAGAACTTTTTTGGTTTCCTCAATCCATTTTTGGGTTCCTCAATCCATTTTTGCTTCCCTCAGCCCATTTTTGGTTCCCTCAGCCCATTTTTGTGTTTCTCAGAATATTTTTGGGTTCCTCAAAACATTTTTGGTTTCCTCAATCTATTTTGGCGTTCCTCAATCCATTTTTGCTTCCCTCAGCCCATTTTTGGGTCCCTCAGCCCATTTTTGGGTTCCTCAATCCATTTTTAAGTTCCTCAATCCATTTTTTGATTCCTCAATCCATGTTTGGGTCCTTCAATACATTTTTGGTTTCCTCAATCCATTTTTCGAGACTTCAGCCCATTTTTGGGTTCTTCAATCCATTTTTTGGTCCATGAATCCATTTTTTGTTTCTTCAATCTATTTTTTGGTCCCTCAATCCTTCTTTGGGTTCCTCAATCTATGTTTTGGACCCTCAATCCACTTTTGGGTTCTTCAGCCCATTGTTGGGTTCCTCAATCTGTTTTTGGTTTACTGAATCCATTGTTGGATTCCTCAATCCATTTTTGGGTTCCTCAGACCACTTTTGGTTCGCTCAGCCCATTTTTGGGTCGATCAGCCCATTTTTGGTTTCCTCAGAACATTTTTGTGTTGCTCAATTAATTTTTGGGTTCCTCAATCCAATTTTTGGACCCTCAATCCAGTTTTGGGTTTCTCAATCTTCTTTTGGTCCCTCAATCCATTTTTGGGTTCTTCAGCCCATTTTGGGATTCCTGAGTCTATTTTTGGGTTCCTGAATCTTTTTTTTGGACCCTGAATCCATTTTCGGGTTTCTCAATTTATTTTTGTGTCCCTCAATCTATTTTTGGGTTCCTCAATCCATTTTTGGGTTCCTCAATGCATTTTTGGGTTCCTCAATCTATTTTTTGGTCCTTCAATCCATTTTTGGGTTCCTCGGAACTTTTTTGGGTTCCTCAATCCATTTTTTCGTTCCTGAATGCTTTGTTTGGACCCTCAATCCATTTTTGGGTACCTGACCCAATTTTTGCATTCCTCAACCCTTTTTTGGGTTCCTCAATCCATTTTTGTGTTCCTCAATCCATTTTTTGGACCCGCAACCCATTTTTTGGACCCTCAATCCACTTCTAGGTCCTCAGCCCTTTTTTTCGGTTCCTCAGCCCATTTTTTAGTTCCTCAATCCATATTTTGATTCCTCAGTCCATTTTTTAGACCCTCAATCCGGTTTCTGGTCCCCAACCCATTTTTGGGTCCCTATCCCTTTTCTTAGGTTCCTCAGCCCATTTTTGGGTCCCTCAGTCCATTTTTGGTTTCCTCTATCCATTTTTGGTTCCTCAATTCATTTTTGCGTTCCTGAGTTCAATTTTTCTGTTCCTCAATCCATTTTTGGGTCCTTCAATACATTTCTGGTTTCCTCAATCCATTTTTTGGGACTTCAGCCCATTTTTGGTTTCCTCAGCCCATTTTTGTGTTTCTCAGAATATTTCTGGGTTCCTCAGAACATTTTTGGGTTCCTCAATTTATTTTGGATTTCCTCAATCCATTTTTGGTTCCCTCAGCCCATTTTTGGGTCCCTCAGCCCATTTTTGGGTTCCTCAGACCACGTTTGGTTTCCTCAGAACATTTTTGGGTTCCTCAATCCATTTTTAAGTTCCTCAATCCATTTTTTGATTCCTCAATCCATCTGTGAGTTCCTCAATCCATTTTTGGCCTATTTAGCCCATTTTTGGTATTCTCAACCCATTTTGGGGTTCCTCAATCCATTTTTTGATTCTTCAGTCAATTTTTGAGTTTCTCAATCCATTTTGGGGTTTCTCCACCCATTTCTGGGTTGCTTAATCCGGTTTTTTGTCCCTCAATCCATTTCTTGATACCTCAGCTCATTTTTGGGTCCCTGTATTTTTTTGGGGGTTCCTCAGTCAATTTTGGTGTCCCTCAGCCCATTTTTGAGTTCCTCAATCCATTTTTGGTTCCCTCAGACCATTTTGGGGGTCGCTCATTTTTGGTATCCTCAGCTCATTTTTGTGTTGCTCAATTCATTTTTTGGTTCCTCAATCCAATTTTTGGACCCTCAATCCATTTTTGGGTACCTCAGTCCATTTTTTTGTTCCTCAGTCCTTTATTGGGTTTCTCAATCCATTTTTGGGTTCCTCAATCCTTTTTTGGGTTCCTCAATCCATTCTTGGGTTCCTCTTTCCATTTTTAGGTTCATCAATCTGGTTTTGGGTTCCTCAATCCATTTTTGGTTCCCTCAGCCCATTTTTGGTTCCCTCAGCCCATTATTGTGTTTCTCAGAACATTTTTGGGTTCCTCAATTTATTTTGGCGTTCCTCAATCCATTTTTGATTCCCTCAGTCCATTTTTGGGTTCCTGAATCGATTTTTTGTTCTCTCAGGATATTTTTGGTTTCCTCAATCCATTCTTCGATTCCTCAATACATTTTTGAGTTCCTCAATCCATTTTTTTCCTTCAATCCATTTTTGGGTTCCTCAATCCATTTTTTGGTCTCTCAGCCCATTTTTGGGTTCCTCAATCCATTTTTGGGTCCCTCAATCCATTTGGGGATCCTTCTGCACATTTCGGCGTTCCTCAGACCATTTTTGGGTTCCTGAATCTATTTTTTGGTCCCTCTATCCTTTTTCTTGGGTTCCCAATCCATTTTTGGGTTCCTCAATCCATTTTTGGGTTCCTCGGAACATTTTTGGGTTCCTCAATCCCTTTTTTGGTCCATGAATCCATTTTTTGTTTCTTCAATCTATGTTTTGGTCCCTCAATCCACTTTTGGGTTCTTCAGCCTATTTTTGGGTTCCTCAATCCATTTTTGGATCCCTTTAAACTATTTTTGGGTTCCGCAGCCCATTTTTCGGTTCCTCAGTCTATTTTGGGGTTCCTCAAACCATTTTTGGTTCCTCAATTCATTTTTGCGTTCCTGAATTCAATTTTTGTGTTCTTCAATTCATTTTTGGGTCCTTCAAAACATTTTTGTTCTCCTCAATCCATTTTTCGGGCCTTCAGCCCATTTTTGGGGTTTTAATACCATGTTTTGCTCCATGAAGCCATTTTTTGTTTCTTCAATCTATTTTTTGGTCCCTCATTGCATCTTTGGATTCCTCAATCCACTTTTGGGTTCCTCAGACCACTTTTGGGTCGCTCAGCCTATTTTTGGTTTCCTCAGGACATTTTTGTGTTGCTCAATTCATTTTTCGGTTCCTCAATCCCATTTTTGGACCCTCAATCCATTTTTGGTTACCTCAGTCCATTTTTGGGTTCCTCAATTCTTTTTTTGGTCTCTCAATCCATTTTTGGGTTCCTCAATCTTCTTTTTGTCCCTCAATCCATTTTTGGGTTCTTCAGCCCATTTTTGGATTCTTGAATCTATTTTTGGGTTCCTGAAACTTTTTTGTGGTCCCTGAATCCGTTTTCAGGTCCCTCAGTCTATTTTTGGGTTCCTCAATCCATTTTTGGTTTCCTCCATCCAGTTTTTGTTCCTTCAATCCATTTTTGGGTTCCTCAGAACTTTTTTGGTTTCCTCAATCCATTTTTGGGTTCCTCAATCCATTTTTGCTTCCCTCAGCCCATTTTTGGTTCCCTCAGCCCATTTTTGTGTTTCTCAGAATATTTTTGGGTTCCTCAAAACATTTTTGGTTTCCTCAATCTATTTTGGCGTTCCTCAATCCATTTTTGCTTCCCTCAGCCCATTTTTGGGTCCCTCAGCCCATTTTTGGGTTCCTCAATCCATTTTTAAGTTCCTCAATCCATTTTTTGATTCCTCAATCCATGTTTGGGTCCTTCAATACATTTTTGGTTTCCTCAAACCATTTTTCGAGACTTCAGCCCATTTTTGGGTTCTTCAATCCATTTTTTGGTCCATGAATCCATTTTTTGTTTCTTCAATCTATTTTTTGGTCCCTCAATCCTTCTTTGGGTTCCTCAATCTATGTTTTGGACCCTCAATCCACTTTTGGGTTCTTCAGCCCATTGTTGGGTTCCTCAATCTGTTTTTGGTTTACTGAATCCATTGTTGGGTTCCTCAATCCATTTTTGGGTCCCTTAAACTATTTTTGAGTTCCGCAGCCCACTTTTCGGTTCCTCAGTCTATTTTGGGGTTCCTCAAACCATTTTTGGTTCCTCGATTCATTTTTGCGTTCCTGAATTCAATTTTTGTGTTTCTCAATTCATTTTTGGGTCCTTCAAAACATTTTTGTTCTCCTCAATCCATTTTTCGGGCCTTCAGCCCATTTTTGGGTTTTTAATACCATGTTTTGTTCCATGAATCCATTTTTTTGTTTCTTCAATCTATTTTTTGGTCCCTCAATGCATCTTTGGATTCCTCAATCCATTTTTGGGTTCCTCAGACCACTTTTGGGTCGCTCAGCCCATTTTTGGGTCGATCAGCCCATTTTTGGTTTCCTCAGAACATTTTTGTGTTGCTCAATTAATTTTTGGGTTCCTCAATCCAATTTTTGGACCCTCAATCCAGTTTTGGGTTTCTCAATCTTCTTTTGGTCCCTCAATCCATTTTTGGGTTCTTCAGCCCATTTTGGGATTCCTGAGTCTATTTTTGGGTTCCTGAATCTTTTTTTTGGACCCTGAATCCATTTTCGGGTTTCTCAATTTATTTTTGTGTCCCTCAATCTATTTTTGGGTTCCTCAATCCATTTTTGGGTTCCTCAATGCATTTTTGGGTTCCTCAATCTATTTTTTGGTCCTTCAATCCATTTTTGGGTTCCTCGGAACTTTTTTGGGTTCCTCAATCCATTTTTTCGTTCCTGAATGCTTTGTTTGGACCCTCAATCCATTTTTGGGTACCTGACCCAATTTTTGCATTCCTCAACCCTTTTTTGGGTTCCTCAATCCATTTTTGTGTTCCTCAATCCATTTTTTGGACCCACAACCCATTTTTTGGACCCTCAATCCACTTCTAGGTCCTCAGCCCTTTTTTTCGGTTCCTCAGCCCATTTTTTAGTTCCTCAATCCATATTTTGATTCCTCAGTCCATTTTTTAGACCCTCAATCCGGTTTCTGGTCCCCAACCCATTTTTGGGTCCCTATCCCTTTTTTTAGGTTCCTCAGCCCATTTTTGGGTCCCTCAGTCCATTTTTGGTTTCCTCTATCCATTTTTGGTTCCTCAATTCATTTTTGCGTTCCTGAGTTCAATTTTTGTGTTCCTCAATCCATTTTTGGGTCCTTCAATACATTTCTGGTTTCCTCAATCCATTTTTTGGGACTTCAGCCCATTTTTGGGTTCCTCAGCCCATTTTTGTGTTTCTCAGAATATTTCTGGGTTCCTCAGAACATTTTTGGGTTCCTCAATTTATTTTGGATTTCCTCAATCCATTTTTGGTTCCCTCAGCCCATTTTTGGGTCCCTCAGCCCATTTTTGGGTTCCTCAGACCACGTTTGGTTTCCTCAGAACATTTTTGGGTTCCTCAATCCATTTTTAAGTTCCTCAATCCATTTTTTGATTCCTCAATCCATTTGTGAGTTCCTCAATCCATTTTTGGCCTCTTTAGCCCATTTTTGGTATTCTCAACCCATTTTGGGGTTCCTCAATCCATTTTTTGATTCTTCAGTCAATTTTTGAGTTTCTCAATCCATTTTGGGGTTTCTCCACCCATTTCTGGGTTGCTTAATCCGTTTTTTTGTCCCTCAATCCATTTCTTGATACCTCAGCTCATTTTTGGGTCCCTGTATTTTTTGGGGGGTTCCTCAGTCAATTTTGGTGTCCCTCAGCCCATTTTTGAGTTCCTCAATCCATTTTTGGTTCCCTCAGACCATTTTGGGGGTCGCTCATTTTTGGTATCCTCAGCTCATTTTTCTGTTGCTCAATTCATTTTTTGGTTCCTCAATCCAATTTTTGGACCCTCAATCCATTTTTGGGTACCTCAGTCCATTTTTTTGTTCCTCAGTCCTTTATTGGGTTTCTCAATCCATTTTTGGGTTCCTCAATCCTTTTTTGGGTTCCTCAATCCATTCTTGGGTTCCTCTTTCCATTTTTAGGTTCATCAATCTGGTTTTGGGTTCCTCAATCCATTTTTGGTTCCCTCAGCCCATTTTTGGTTCCCTCAGCCCATTATTGTGTTTCTCAGAACATTTTTGGGTTCCTCAATTTATTTTGGCGTTCCTCAATCCATTTTTGATTCCCTCAGTCCATTTTTGGGTTCCTGAATCGATTTTTTGTTCTCTCAGGATATTTTTGGTTTCCTCAATCCATTCTTCGATTCCTCAATACATTTTTGAGTTCCTCAATCCATTTTTTTCCTTCAATCCATTTTTGGGTTCCTCAATCCATTTTTTGGTCTCTCAGCCCATTTTTGGGTTCCTCAATCCATTTTTGGGTCCCTCAATCCATTTGGGGATCCTTCTGCACATTTCGGCGTTCCTCAGACCATTTTTGGGTTCCTGAATCTATTTTTTGGTCCCTCTATCCTTTTTCTTGGGTTCCCAATCCATTTTTGGGTCCCTCAATGCATCTTTGGATTCCTCAATCCATTTTTGGGTTCCTCAGACCACTTTTGGGTCGCTCAGCCCATTTTTGGGTCGATCAGCCCATTTTTGGTTTCCTCAGAACATTTTTGTGTTGCTCAATTAATTTTTGGGTTCCTCAATCCAATTTTTGGACCCTCAATCCAGTTTTGGGTTTCTCAATCTTCTTTTGGTCCCTCAATCCATTTTTGGGTTCTTCAGCCCATTTTGGGATTCCTGAGTCTATTTTTGGGTTCCTGAATCTTTTTTTTGGACCCTGAATCCATTTTCGGGTTTCTCAATTTATTTTTGTGTCCCTCAATCTATTTTTGGGTTCCTCAATCCATTTTTGGGTTCCTCAATGCATTTTTGGGTTCCTCAATCTATTTTTTGGTCCTTCAATCCATTTTTGGGTTCCTCGGAACTTTTTTGGGTTCCTCAATCCATTTTTTCATTCCTGAATGCTTTGTTTGGACCCTCAATCCATTTTTGGGTACCTGACCCAATTTTTGCATTCCTCAACCCTTTTTTGGGTTCCTCAATCCATTTTTGTGTTCCTCAATCCATTTTTTGGACCCGCAACCCATTTTTTGGACCCTCAATCCACTTCTAGGTCCTCAGCCCTTTTTTTCGGTTCCTCAGCCCATTTTTTAGTTCCTCAATCCATATTTTGATTCCTCAGTCCATTTTTTAGACCCTCAATCCGGTTTCTGGTCCCCAACCCATTTTTGGGTCCCTATCCCTTTTTTTAGGTTCCTCAGCCCATTTTTGGGTCCCTCAGTCCATTTTTGGTTTCCTCTATCCATTTTTGGTTCCTCAATTCATTTTTGCGTTCCTGAGTTCAATTTTTGTGTTCCTCAATCCATTTTTGGGTCCTTCAATACATTTCTGGTTTCCTCAATCCATTTTTTGGGACTTCAGCCCATTTTTGGGTTCCTCAGCCCATTTTTGTGTTTCTCAGAATATTTCTGGGTTCCTCAGAACATTTTTGGGTTCCTCAATTTATTTTGGATTTCCTCAATCCATTTTTGGTTCCCTCAGCCCATTTTTGGGTCCCTCAGCCCATTTTTGGGTTCCTCAGACCACGTTTGGTTTCCTCAGAACATTTTTGGGTTCCTCAATCCATTTTTAAGTTCCTCAATCCATTTTTTGATTCCTCAATCCATTTGTGAGTTCCTCAATCCATTTTTGGCCTCTTTAGCCCATTTTTGGTATTCTCAACCCATTTTGGGGTTCCTCAATCCATTTTTTGATTCTTCAGTCAATTTTTGAGTTTCTCAATCCATTTTGGGGTTTCTCCACCCATTTCTGGGTTGCTTAATCCGTTTTTTTGTCCCTCAATCCATTTCTTGATACCTCAGCTCATTTTTGGGTCCCTGTATTTTTTGGGGGGTTCCTCAGTCAATTTTGGTGTCCCTCAGCCCATTTTTGAGTTCCTCAATCCATTTTTGGTTCCCTCAGACCATTTTGGGGGTCGCTCATTTTTGGTATCCTCAGCTCATTTTTCTGTTGCTCAATTCATTTTTTGGTTCCTCAATCCAATTTTTGGACCCTCAATCCATTTTTGGGTACCTCAGTCCATTTTTTTGTTCCTCAGTCCTTTATTGGGTTTCTCAATCCATTTTTGGGTTCCTCAATCCTTTTTTGGGTTCCTCAATCCATTCTTGGGTTCCTCTTTCCATTTTTAGGTTCATCAATCTGGTTTTGGGTTCCTCAATCCATTTTTGGTTCCCTCAGCCCATTTTTGGTTCCCTCAGCCCATTATTGTGTTTCTCAGAACATTTTTGGGTTCCTCAATTTATTTTGGCGTTCCTCAATCCATTTTTGATTCCCTCAGTCCATTTTTGGGTTCCTGAATCGATTTTTTGTTCTCTCAGGATATTTTTGGTTTCCTCAATCCATTCTTCGATTCCTCAATACATTTTTGAGTTCCTCAATCCATTTTTTTCCTTCAATCCATTTTTGGGTTCCTCAATCCATTTTTTGGTCTCTCAGCCCATTTTTGGGTTCCTCAATCCATTTTTGGGTCCCTCAATCCATTTGGGGATCCTTCTGCACATTTCGGCGTTCCTCAGACCATTTTTGGGTTCCTGAATCTATTTTTTGGTCCCTCTATCCTTTTTCTTGGGTTCCCAATCCATTTTTGGGTTCCTCAATCCATTTTTGGGTTCCTCGGAACATTTTTGGGTTCCTCAATCCCTTTTTTGGTCCATGAATCCATTTTTTGTTTCTTCAATCTATGTTTTGGTCCCTCAATCCACTTTTGGGTTCTTCAGCCTATTTTTGGGTTCCTCAATCCATTTTTGGATCCCTTTAAACTATTTTTGGGTTCCGCAGCCCATTTTTCGGTTCCTCAGTCTATTTTGGGGTTCCTCAAACCATTTTTGGTTCCTCAATTCATTTTTGCGTTCCTGAATTCAATTTTTGTGTTCTTCAATTCATTTTTGGGTCCTTCAAAACATTTTTGTTCTCCTCAATCCATTTTTCGGGCCTTCAGCCCATTTTTGGGGTTTTAATACCATGTTTTGCTCCATGAAGCCATTTTTTGTTTCTTCAATCTATTTTTTGGTCCCTCATTGCATCTTTGGATTCCTCAATCCACTTTTGGGTTCCTCAGACCACTTTTGGGTCGCTCAGCCTATTTTTGGTTTCCTCAGGACATTTTTGTGTTGCTCAATTCATTTTTCGGTTCCTCAATCCAATTTTTGGACCCTCAATCCATTTTTGGTTACCTCAGTCCATTTTTGGGTTCCTCAATTCTTTTTTTGGTCTCTCAATCCATTTTTGGGTTCCTCAATCTTCTTTTTGTCCCTCAATCCATTTTTGGGTTCTTCAGCCCATTTTTGGATTCTTGAATCTATTTTTGGGTTCCTGAAACTTTTTTGTGGTCCCTGAATCCGTTTTCAGGTCCCTCAGTCTATTTTTGGGTTCCTCAATCCATTTTTGGTTTCCTCCATCCAGTTTTTGTTCCTTCAATCCATTTTTGGGTTCCTCAGAACTTTTTTGGTTTCCTCAATCCATTTTTGGGTTCCTCAATCCATTTTTGCTTCCCTCAGCCCATTTTTGGTTCCCTCAGCCCATTTTTGTGTTTCTCAGAATATTTTTGGGTTCCTCAAAACATTTTTGGTTTCCTCAATCTATTTTGGCGTTCCTCAATCCATTTTTGCTTCCCTCAGCCCATTTTTGGGTCCCTCAGCCCATTTTTGGGTTCCTCAATCCATTTTTAAGTTCCTCAATCCATTTTTTGATTCCTCAATCCATGTTTGGGTCCTTCAATACATTTTTGGTTTCCTCAAACCATTTTTCGAGACTTCAGCCCATTTTTGGGTTCTTCAATCCATTTTTTGGTCCATGAATCCATTTTTTGTTTCTTCAATCTATTTTTTGGTCCCTCAATCCTTCTTTGGGTTCCTCAATCTATGTTTTGGTCCCTCAATCCACTTTTGGGTTCTTCAGCCCATTGTTGGGTTCCTCAATCTGTTTTTGGTTTACTGAATCCATTGTTGGGTTCCTCAATCCATTTTTGGGTCCCTTAAACTATTTTTGAGTTCCGCAGCCCACTTTTCGGTTCCTCAGTCTATTTTGGGGTTCCTCAAACCATTTTTGGTTCCTCGATTCATTTTTGCGTTCCTGAATTCAATTTTTGTGTTTCTCAATTCATTTTTGGGTCCTTCAAAACATTTTTGTTCTCCTCAATCCATTTTTCGGGCCTTCAGCCCATTTTTGGGTTTTTAATACCATGTTTTGTTCCATGAATCCATTTTTTTGTTTCTTCAATCTATTTTTTGGTCCCTCAATGCATCTTTGGATTCCTCAATCCATTTTTGGGTTCCTCAGACCACTTTTGGGTCGCTCAGCCCATTTTTGGGTCGATCAGCCCATTTTTGGTTTCCTCAGAACATTTTTGTGTTGCTCAATTAATTTTTGGGTTCCTCAATCCAATTTTTGGACCCTCAATCCAGTTTTGGGTTTCTCAATCTTCTTTTGGTCCCTCAATCCATTTTTGGGTTCTTCAGCCCATTTTGGGATTCCTGAGTCTATTTTTGGGTTCCTGAATCTTTTTTTTGGACCCTGAATCCATTTTCGGGTTTCTCAATTTATTTTTGTGTCCCTCAATCTATTTTTGGGTTCCTCAATCCATTTTTGGGTTCCTCAATGCATTTTTGGGTTCCTCAATCTATTTTTTGGTCCTTCAATCCATTTTTGGGTTCCTCGGAACTTTTTTGGGTTCCTCAATCCATTTTTTCGTTCCTGAATGCTTTGTTTGGACCCTCAATCCATTTTTGGGTACCTGACCCAATTTTTGCATTCCTCAACCCTTTGTTGGGTTCCTCAATCCATTTTTGTGTTCCTCAATCCATTTTTTGGACCCGCAACCCATTTTTTGGACCCTCAATCCACTTCTAGGTCCTCAGCCCTTTTTTTCGGTTCCTCAGCCCATTTTTTAGTTCCTCAATCCATATTTTGATTCCTCAGTCCATTTTTTAGACCCTCAATCCGGTTTCTGGTCCCCAACCCATTTTTGGGTCCCTATCCCTTTTTTTAGGTTCCTCAGCCCATTTTTGGGTCCCTCAGTCCATTTTTGGTTTCCTCTATCCATTTTTGGTTCCTCAATTCATTTTTGCGTTCCTGAGTTCAATTTTTGTGTTCCTCAATCCATTTTTGGGTCCTTCAATACATTTCTGGTTTCCTCAATCCATTTTTTGGGACTTCAGCCCATTTTTGGGTTCCTCAATCCATTTTCTGGTCTCTCAGCCCATTTTTGGGTTCCTCAATCCATTTTTGGGTCCCTCAATCCATTTGGGGATCCTTCAGCACATTTCGGCGTTCCTCAGACCATTTTTGGGTTCCTGAATCTATTTTTTGGTCCCTCTATCCTTTTTTGTGGGTTCCCAATCCATTTTTGGGTTCCTCAATCCTTTTTTGGTTCCTCAATCCATTCTTGGGTTCCTTAGTCCATTTTTAGGTTCATCAATCTGGTTTTGGGTTCCTCAATCCATTTTTGGTTCCCTCAGCCCATTTTTGTGTTTCTCAGAATATTTTTGGGTTCCTCAAAACATTTTTGGGTTCCTCAATCTATTTTGGCATTCCTCAATCCATTTTGGCGTTCCTCAATGCTGTTTTGGTTCCCTCAGCCCATTTTTGGGTCCCTCAGTCCATTTTTGGGTTCCTCAATCCAGTTTTGGGTTCCTCAGAACATTTTTGGGTTCCTCAATCCCTTTTTTGGTCCATGAATCCATTTTTTGTTTCTTCAATCTATTTTTTGGTCCCTCAATCCTTCTTTGGGTTCCTCAATCTATATTTTGGTCCCTCAATCCACTTTTGGGTTCTTCAGCCCATTTTTGGATTCCTCAATCCGTTTTTGGTTCACTGAATCCATTTTTGGGTTCCTCAATCCATTTTTGGGTCCCTTTAAACTATTTTTGTGTTCCGCAGCCAATTTTTTGGTTCCTCAGACTATTTTGGGGTTCCTCAAACCATTTTTGGTTCCTCAATTCATTTTTGCGTTCCTGAATTCAATTTTTGTGTTCCTCAATTCATTTTTGGGTCCCTCAAAACATTTTTGTTCTCTTCAATCCATTTTTCGGGCTTTCAGCCCATTTTTGGGGTTTTAATACCATGTTTTGCTCCATGAATCCATTTTTTGTTTCTTCAATCTGTTTTTTGGTCCCTCAATGCATCTTTCGATTCCTCAATCCATTTTTGGGTTCCTCAATCCATTTTTGGTTTCCTCAATCCATTTTTGGGTTCCTCAATCCATTTTTGCTTCCCTCAGCCCATTTTTGGTTCCCTCAGCCCATTTTTGTCTTTCTCAGAATATTTTTGGGTTCCTCAAACATTTTTGGTTTCCTCAATCTATTTTGGCGTTCCTCAATCCATTTTTGCTTCCCTCAGCCCATTTTGGGGTCCCTCAGCCCATTTTTGGGTTCCTCAATCCATTTTTAAGTTCCTCAATCCATTTTTTGATTCCTCAATCCATGTTTGGGTCCTTTAATACATTTTTGGTTTCCTCAAACCATTTTTCGGGACTTCAGCCCATTTTTGGGTTCTTCAATCCATTTTTTGGTCCATGAATCCATTTTTTGTTTCTTCAATCTATTTTTTGGTCCCTCAATCCTTCTTTGGGTTCCTCAATCTATGTTTTGGTCCCTCAATCCACTTTTGGGTTCTTCAGCCCATTGTTGGATTCCTCAATCTGTTTTTGGTTTACTGAATCCATTGTTGGGTTCCTCAATCCATTTTTGGTTCCCTTAAACTATTTTTGAGTTCCGCAGCCCACTTTTCGGTTCCTCAGTCTATTTTGGGGTTCCTCAAACCATTTTTGGTTCCTCGATTCATTTTTGCGTTCCTGAATTCAATTTTTGTGTTTCTCAATTCATTTTTGGGTCCTTCAAAACATTTTTGTTCTCCTCAATCCATTTTTCGGGCCTTCAGCCCATTTTTGGGTTTTTAATACCATGTTTTGTTCCATGAATCCATTTTTTGTTTCTTCAATCTATTTTTTGGTCCCTCAATGCATCTTTGGATTCCTCAATCCATTTTTGGTTTCCTCAGAACATTTTTGTGTTGCTCAATTAATTTTTGGGTTCCTCAATCCAATTTTTGGACCCTCAATCCAGTTTTGGGTTTCTCAATCTTCTTTTGGTCCCTCAATCCATTTTTGGGTTCTTCAGCCCATTTTGGGATTCCTGAGTCTATTTTTGGGTTCCTGAATCTTTTTTTTGGACCCTGAATCCATTTTCGGGTTTCTCAATTTATTTTTGTGTCCCTCAATCTATTTTTGGGTTCCTCAATCCGTTTTTGGGTTCCTCAATGCATTTTTGGGTTCCTCAATCTATTTTTTGGTCCTTCAATCCATTTTTGGGTTCCTCGGAACTGTTTTGGGTTCCTCAATCCATTTTTTCGTTCCTGAATGCTTTGTTTGGACCCTCAATCCATTTTTGGGTACCTGACCCAATTTTTGCATTCCTCAACCCTTTTTTGGGTTCCTCAATCCATTTTTGTGTTCCTCAATCCATTTTTTGGACCCGCAACACATTTTTTGGACCCTCAATCCATTTTTAGGTCCTCAGCCCTTTTTTTCGGTTCCTCAGCCCATTTTTTAGTTCCTCAATCCATATTTTGATTCCTCAGTCCATTTTTTAGACCCTCAATCCGGTTTCTGGTCCCCAACCCATTTTTGGGTCCCTATCCCTTTTTTTAGGTTCCTCAGCCCATTTTTGGGTCCCTGAGTCCATTTTTGGGTTCCTCTATCCATTTTTGGTTCCTCAATTCATTTTTGCGTTCCTGAGTTCAATTTTTGTGTTCCTCAATCCATTTTTGGGTCCTTCAATACATTTCTGGTTTCCTCAATCCATTTTTCAGGACTTCAGCCCATTTTTGGGTTCCTCAGCCCATTTTTGTGTTTCTCAGAATATTTCTGGGTTCCTCAGAACATTTTTGGGTTCCTCAATCTATTTTGGATTTCCTCAATCCATTTTTGGTTCCCTCAGCCCATTTTTGGGTTCCTCAGACCACATTTGGTTTCCTCAGAACATTTTTGGGTTCCTCAATCCATTTTGAAATTCCTCAATCCATTTTTTGATTCCTCAATCCATTTGTGAGTTCCTCAATCCATTTTTGGCTTCTTTAGCCCATTTTTGGTATTCTCAACCCATTTTGGGGTTCCTCAATCCATTTTTTGATTCTTCAGTCAATTTTTGAGTTTCTCAATCCATTTTGGGGTTTCTCCACCCATTTCTGGGTTGCTTAATCCGGTTTTTTGTCTCTCAATCCATTTCTTGCTACCTCAGCTCATTTTTGGGTCCCTGTATTTTTTTGGGGGTTCCTCAGTCAATTTTGGTGTCCCTCAGCCCATTTTTGAGTTCCTCAATCCATTTTTGGTTCCCTCAGACCATTTTGGGGGTCGCTCATTTTTGGTATCCTCAGCTCATTTTTCTGTTGCTCAATTCATTTTTTGGTTCCTCAATCCAATTTTTGGACCCTCAATCCATTTTTGGGTACCTCAGTCCATTTTTTTGTTCCTCAGTCCTTAATTGGGTTTCTCAATCCATTTTTGGGTTCCTCAATCCTTTCTTGGGTTCCTCAATCCATTCTTGGGTTCCTCTTTCCATTTTTAGGTTCATCAATCTGGTTTTGGGTTCCTCAATCCATTTTTGGTTCCCTCAGCCCATTTTTGGTTCCCTCAGCCCATTATTGTGTTTCTCAGAACATTTTTTGGGTTCCTCAATTTATTTTGGCGTTCCTCAATCCATTTTTGATTCCCTCAGTCCATTTTTGGGTTCCTGAATCGATTTTTTGTTCTCTCAGGATATTTTTGGTTTCCTCAATCCATTCTTCGATTCCTCAATACATTTTTGAGTTCCTCAATCCATTTTTTTTCCTTCAATCCATTTTTGGGTTCCTCAATCCATTTTTTGGTCTATCAGCCCATTTTTGGGTTCCTCAATCCATTTTTGGGTCCCTCAATCCATTTGGGGATCCTTCAGCACATTTCGGCGTTCCTCAGACCATTTTTGGGTTCCTGAATCTATTTTTTGGTCCCTCTATCCTTTTTTGTGGGTTCCCAATCCATTTTTGGGTTCCTCAATCCTTTTTTGGGTTCCTCAATCCATTCTTGGGTTCCTCAGTCCATTTTTAGGTTCATCAATCTGGTTTTGGGTTCCTCAATCCATTTTTGGTTCCCTCAGCCCATTTTTGTGTTTCTCAGAATATTTTTGGGTTCCTCAAAACATTTTTGGGTTCCTCAATCTATTTTGGCATTCCTCAATCCATTTTGGCGTTCCTCAATGCTGTTTTGGTTCCCTCAGCCCATTTTTGGGTCCCTCAGTCCATTTTTGGGTTCCTCAATCCAGTTTTGGGTTCCTCAGAACATTTTTGGGTTCCTCAATCCCTTTTTTGGTCCATGAATCCATTTTTTGTTTCTTCAATCTATTTTTTGGTCCCTCAATCCTTCTTTGGGTTCCTCAATCTATGTTTTGGTCCCTCAATCCACTTTTGGGTTCTTCAGCCCATTTTTGGGTTCCTCAATCCGTTTTTGGTTTACTGAATCCATTTTTGGGTTCCTCAATCCATTTTTGGGTCCCTTTAAACTATTTTTGTGATCTGCAGCCAATTTTTTGGTTCCTCAGACTATTTTGGGATTCCTCAAACTATTTTTGGTTCCTCAATTCATTCTTGCGTTCCTGAATTCAATTTTTGTGTTCCTCAATTCATTTTTGGGTCCCTCAAAACATTTTTGTTCTCTTCAATCCATTTTTCGGGCCTTCAGCCCATTTTTGGGGTTTTAATACCATATTTTGCTCCATGAATCCATTTTTTGTTTCTTCAATCTGTTTTTTGGTCCCTCAATGCATCTTTCGATTCCTCAATCCATTTTTGGGTTCCTCAATCCATTTTTGGTTTCCTCAATCCATTTTTGGGTTCCTCAATCCATTTTTGCTTCCCTCAGCCCATTTTTGGTTCCCTCAGCCCATTTTTGTCTTTCTCAGAATATTTTTGGGTTCCTCAAACATTTTTGGTTTCCTCAATCTATTTTGGCGTTCCTCAATCCATTTTTGCTTCCCTCAGCCCATTTTGGGGTCCCTCAGCCCATTTTTGGGTTCCTCAATCCATTTTTAAGTTCCTCAATCCATTTTTTGATTCCTCAATCCATGTTTGGGTCCTTCAATACATTTTTGGTTTCCTCAATCCATTTTTCGGGACTTCAGCCCATTTTTGGGTTCTTCAATCCATTTTTTGGTCCATGAATCCATTTTTTGTTTCTTCAATCTATTTTTTGGTCCCTCAATCCTTCTTTGGGTTCCTCAATCTATGTTTTGGTCCCTCAATCCACTTTTGGGTTCTTCAGCCCATTGTTGGGTTCCTCAATCTGTTTTTGGTTTACTGAATCCATTGTTGGGTTCCTCAATCCATTTTTGGGTCCCTTAAACTATTTTTGAGTTCCGCAGCCCACTTTTCGGTTCCTCAGTCTATTTTGGGTTTCCTCAAACCATTTTTGGTTCCTCGATTCATTTTTGCGTTCCTGAATTCAATTTTTGTGTTTCTCAATTCATTTTTGGGTCCTTCAAAACATTTTTGTTCTCCTCAATCCATTTTTCGGGCCTTCAGCCCATTTTTGGGTTTTTAATACCATGTTTTGTTCCATGAATCCATTTTTTTGTTTCTTCAATCTATTTTTTGGTCCCTCAATGCATCTTTGGATTCCTCAATCCATTTTTGGGTTCCTCAGAACATTTTTGTGTTGCTCAATTAATTTTTGGGTTCCTCAATCCAATTTTTGGACCCTCAATCCAGTTTTGGGTTTCTCAATCTTCTTTTGGTCCCTCAATCCATTTTTGGGTTCTTCAGCCCATTTTGGGATTCCTGAGTCTATTTTTGGGTTCCTGAATCTTTTTTTTGGACCCTGAATCCATTTTCGGGTTTCTCAATTTATTTTTGTGTCCCTCAATCTATTTTTGGGTTCCTCAATCCGTTTTTGGGTTCCTCAATGCATTTTTGGGTTCCTCAATCTATTTTTTGGTCCTTCAATCCATTTTTGGGTTCCTCGGAACTGTTTTGGGTTCCTCAATCCATTTTTTCGTTCCTGAATGCTTTGTTTGGACCCTCAATCCATTTTTGGGTACCTGACCCAATTTTTGCATTCCTCAACCCTTTTTTGGGTTCCTCAATCCATTTTTGTGTTCCTCAATCCATTTTTTGGACCCGCAACACATTTTTTGGACCCTCAATCCATTTTTAGGTCCTCAGCCCTTTTTTTCGGTTCCTCAGCCCATTTTTTAGTTCCTCAATCCATATTTTGATTCCTCAGTCCATTTTTTAGACCCTCAATCCGGTTTCTGGTCCCCAACCCATTTTTGGGTCCCTATCCCTTTTTTTAGGTTCCTCAGCCCATTTTTGGGTCCCTCAGTCCATTTTTGGTTTCCTCTATCCATTTTTGGTTCCTCAATTCATTTTTGCGTTCCTGAGTTCAATTTTTGTGTTCCTCAATCCATTTTTGGGTCCTTCAATACATTTCTGGTTTCCTCAATCCATTTTTCAGGACTTCAGCCCATTTTTGGGTTCCTCAGCCCATTTTTGTGTTTCTCAGAATATTTCTGGGTTCCTCAGAACATTTTTGGGTTCCTCAATCTATTTTGGATTTCCTCAATCCATTTTTGGTTCCCTCAGCCCATTTTTGGGTTCCTCAGACCACATTTGGTTTCCTCAGAACATTTTTGGGTTCCTCAATCCATTTTGAAATTCCTCAATCCATTTTTTGATTCCTCAATCCATTTGTGAGTTCCTCAATCCATTTTTGGCTTCTTTAGCCCATTTTTGGTATTCTCAACCCATTTTGGGGTTCCTCAATCCATTTTTTGATTCTTCAGTCAATTTTTGAGTTTCTCAATCCATTTTGGGGTTTCTCCACCCATTTCTGGGTTGCTTAATCCGGTTTTTTGTCTCTCAATCCATTTCTTGCTACCTCAGCTCATTTTTGGGTCCCTGTATTTTTTTGGGGGTTCCTCAGTCAATTTTGGTGTCCCTCAGCCCATTTTTGAGTTCCTCAATCCATTTTTGGTTCCCTCAGACCATTTTGGGGGTCGCTCATTTTTGGTATCCTCAGCTCATTTTTCTGTTGCTCAATTCATTTTTTGGTTCCTCAATCCAATTTTTGGACCCTCAATCCATTTTTGGGTACCTCAGTCCATTTTTTTGTTCCTCAGTCCTTAATTGGGTTTCTCAATCCATTTTTGGGTTCCTCAATCCTTTCTTGGGTTCCTCAATCCATTCTTGGGTTCCTCTTTCCATTTTTAGGTTCATCAATCTGGTTTTGGGTTCCTCAATCCATTTTTGGTTCCCTCAGCCCATTTTTGGTTCCCTCAGCCCATTATTGTGTTTCTCAGAACATTTTTTGGGTTCCTCAATTTATTTTGGCGTTCCTCAATCCATTTTTGATTCCCTCAGTCCATTTTTGGGTTCCTGAATCGATTTTTTGTTCTCTCAGGATATTTTTGGTTTCCTCAATCCATTCTTCGATTCCTCAATACATTTTTGAGTTCCTCAATCCATTTTTTTTCCTTCAATCCATTTTTGGGTTCCTCAATCCATTTTTTGGTCTATCAGCCCATTTTTGGGTTCCTCAATCCATTTTTGGGTCCCTCAATCCATTTGGGGATCCTTCAGCACATTTCGGCGTTCCTCAGACCATTTTTGGGTTCCTGAATCTATTTTTTGGTCCCTCTATCCTTTTTTGTGGGTTCCCAATCCATTTTTGGGTTCCTCAATCCTTTTTTGGGTTCCTCAATCCATTCTTGGGTTCCTCAGTCCATTTTTAGGTTCATCAATCTGGTTTTGGGTTCCTCAATCCATTTTTGGTTCCCTCAGCCCATTTTTGTGTTTCTCAGAATATTTTTGGGTTCCTCAAAACATTTTTGGGTTCCTCAATCTATTTTGGCATTCCTCAATCCATTTTGGCGTTCCTCAATGCTGTTTTGGTTCCCTCAGCCCATTTTTGGGTCCCTCAGTCCATTTTTGGGTTCCTCAATCCAGTTTTGGGTTCCTCAGAACATTTTTGGGTTCCTCAATCCCTTTTTTGGTCCATGAATCCATTTTTTGTTTCTTCAATCTATTTTTTGGTCCCTCAATCCTTCTTTGGGTTCCTCAATCTATGTTTTGGTCCCTCAATCCACTTTTGGGTTCTTCAGCCCATTTTTGGGTTCCTCAATCCGTTTTTGGTTTACTGAATCCATTTTTGGGTTCCTCAATCCATTTTTGGGTCCCTTTAAACTATTTTTGTGATCTGCAGCCAATTTTTTGGTTCCTCAGACTATTTTGGGATTCCTCAAACTATTTTTGGTTCCTCAATTCATTCTTGCGTTCCTGAATTCAATTTTTGTGTTCCTCAATTCATTTTTGGGTCCCTCAAAACATTTTTGTTCTCTTCAATCCATTTTTCGGGCCTTCAGCCCATTTTTGGGGTTTTAATACCATATTTTGCTCCATGAATCCATTTTTTGTTTCTTCAATCTGTTTTTTGGTCCCTCAATGCATCTTTCGATTCCTCAATCCATTTTTGGGTTCCTCAATCCATTTTTGGTTTCCTCAATCCATTTTTGGGTTCCTCAATCCATTTTTGCTTCCCTCAGCCCATTTTTGGTTCCCTCAGCCCATTTTTGTCTTTCTCAGAATATTTTTGGGTTCCTCAAACATTTTTGGTTTCCTCAATCTATTTTGGCGTTCCTCAATCCATTTTTGCTTCCCTCAGCCCATTTTGGGGTCCCTCAGCCCATTTTTGGGTTCCTCAATCCATTTTTAAGTTCCTCAATCCATTTTTTGATTCCTCAATCCATGTTTGGGTCCTTCAATACATTTTTGGTTTCCTCAATCCATTTTTCGGGACTTCAGCCCATTTTTGGGTTCTTCAATCCATTTTTTGGTCCATGAATCCATTTTTTGTTTCTTCAATCTATTTTTTGGTCCCTCAATCCTTCTTTGGGTTCCTCAATCTATGTTTTGGTCCCTCAATCCACTTTTGGGTTCTTCAGCCCATTGTTGGGTTCCTCAATCTGTTTTTGGTTTACTGAATCCATTGTTGGGTTCCTCAATCCATTTTTGGGTCCCTTAAACTATTTTTGAGTTCCGCAGCCCACTTTTCGGTTCCTCAGTCTATTTTGGGTTTCCTCAAACCATTTTTGGTTCCTCGATTCATTTTTGCGTTCCTGAATTCAATTTTTGTGTTTCTCAATTCATTTTTGGGTCCTTCAAAACATTTTTGTTCTCCTCAATCCATTTTTCGGGCCTTCAGCCCATTTTTGGGTTTTTAATACCATGTTTTGTTCCATGAATCCATTTTTTTGTTTCTTCAATCTATTTTTTGGTCCCTCAATGCATCTTTGGATTCCTCAATCCATTTTTGGGTTCCTCAGAACATTTTTGTGTTGCTCAATTAATTTTTGGGTTCCTCAATCCAATTTTTGGACCCTCAATCCAGTTTTGGGTTTCTCAATCTTCTTTTGGTCCCTCAATCCATTTTTGGGTTCTTCAGCCCATTTTGGGATTCCTGAGTCTATTTTTGGGTTCCTGAATCTTTTTTTTGGACCCTGAATCCATTTTCGGGTTTCTCAATTTATTTTTGTGTCCCTCAATCTATTTTTGGGTTCCTCAATCCATTTTTGGGTTCCTCAATGCATTTTTGGGTTCCTCAATCTATTTTTTGGTCCTTCAATCCATTTTTGGGTTCCTCGGAACTTTTTTGGGTTCCTCAATCCATTTTTTCGTTCCTGAATGCTTTGTTCGGACCCTCAATCCATTTTTGGGTACCTGACCCAATTTTTGCATTCCTCAACCCTTTTTTGGGTTCCTCAATCCATTTTTGTGTTCCTCAATCCATTTTTTGGACCCGCAACACATTTTTTGGACCCTCAATCCACTTCTAGGTCCTCAGCCCTTTTTTTCGGTTCCTCAGCCCATTTTTTAGTTCCTCAATCCATATTTTGATTCCTCAGTCCATTTTTTAGACCCTCAATCCGGTTTCTGGTCCCCAACCCATTTTTGGGTCCCTATCCCTTTTTTTAGGTTCCTCAGCCCATTTTTGGGTCCCTCAGTCCATTTTTGGTTTCCTCTATCCATTTTTGGTTCCTCAATTCATTTTTGCGTTCCTGAGTTCAATTTTTGTGTTCCTCAATCCATTTTTGGGTCCTTCAATACATTTCTGGTTTCCTCAATCCATTTTTTGGGACTTCAGCCCATTTTTGGGTTCCTCAGCCCATTTTTGTGTTTCTCAGAATATTTCTGGGTTCCTCAGAACATTTTTGGGTTCCTCAATTTATTTTGGATTTCCTCAATCCATTTTTGGTTCCCTCAGCCCATTTTTGGGTCCCTCAGCCCATTTTTGGGTTCCTCAGACCACGTTTGGTTTCCTCAGAACATTTTTGGGTTCCTCAATCCATTTTTAAGTTCCTCAATCCATTTTTTGATTCCTCAATCCATCTGTGAGTTCCTCAATCCATTTTTGGCCTATTTAGCCCATTTTTGGTATTCTCAACCCATTTTGGGGTTCCTCAATCCATTTTTTGATTCTTCAGTCAATTTTTGATTTTCTCAATCCATTTTGGGGTTTCTCCACCCATTTCTGGGTTGCTTAATCCGGTTTTTTGTCCCTCAATCCATTTCTTGATACCTCAGCTCATTTTTGGGTCCCTGTATTTTTTGGGGGGTTCCTCAGTCAATTTTGGTGTCCCTCAGCCCATTTTTGAGTTCCTCAATCCATTTTTGGTTCCCTCAGACCATTTTGGGGGTCGCTCATTTTTGGTTTCCTCAGCTCATTTTTCTGTTGCTCAATTCATTTTTTGGTTCCTCAATCCAATTTTTGGACCCTCAATCCATTTTTGGGTACCTCAGTCCATTTTTTTGTTCCTCAGTCCTTTATTGGGTTTCTCAATCCATTTTTGGGTTCCTCAATCCTTTTTTGGGTTCCTCAATCCATTCTTGGGTTCCTCTTTCCATTTTTAGGTTCATCAATCTGGTTTTGGGTTCCTCAATCCATTTTTGGTTCCCTCAGCCCATTTTTGGTTCCCTCAGCCCATTATTGTGTTTCTCAGAACATTTTTGGGTTCCTCAATTTATTTTGGCGTTCCTCAATCCATTTTTGATTCCCTCAGTCCATTTTTGGGTTCCTGAATCGATTTTTTGTTCTCTCAGGATATTTTTGGTTTCCTCAATCCATTCTTCGATTCCTCAATACATTTTTGAATTCCTCAATCCATTTTTTTTCCTTCAATCCATTTTTGGGTTCCTCAATCCATTTTTTGGTCTCTCAGCCCATTTTTGGGTTCCTCAATCCATTTTTGGGTCCCTCAATCCATTTGGGGATCCTTCAGCACATTTCGGCGTTCCTCAGACCATTTTTGGGTTCCTGAATCTATTTTTTGGTCCCTCTATCCTTTTTTGTGGGTTCCCAATCCATTTTTGGGTTCCTCAATCCTTTTTTGGGTTCCTCAATCCATTCTTGGGTTCCTTAGTCCATTTTTAGGTTCATCAATCTGGTTTTGGGTTCCTCAATCCATTTTTGGTTCCCTCAGCCCATTTTTGTGTTTCTCAGAATATTTTTGGGTTCCTCAAAACATTTTTGGGTTCCTCAATCTATTTTGGCATTCCTCAATCCATTTTGGCGTTCCTCAATGCTGTTTTGGTTCCCTCAGCCCATTTTTGGGTCCCTCAGTCCATTTTTGGGTTCCTCAATCCATTTTTGGGTTCCTCAGAACATTTTTGGGTTCCTCAATCCCTTTTTTGGTCCATGAATCCATTTTTTGTTTCTTCAATCTATTTTTTGGTCCCTCAATCCTTCTTTGGGTTCCTCAATCTATGTTTTGGTCCCTCAATCCACTTTTGGATTCTTCAGCCCATTTTTGGGTTCCTCAATCCGTTTTTGGTTTACTGAATCCATTTTTGGGTTCCTCAATCCATTTTTGGGTCCCTTTAAACTATTTTTGTGATCTGCAGCCAATTTTTTGGTTCCTCAGACTATTTTGGGATTCCTCAAACTATTTTTGGTTCCTCAATTCATTCTTGCGTTCCTGAATTCAATTTTTGTGTTCCTCAATTCATTTTTGGGTCCCTCAAAACATTTTTGTTCTCTTCAATCCATTTTTCGGGCCTTCAGCCCATTTTTGGGGTTTTAATACCATATTTTGCTCCATGAATCCATTTTTTGTTTCTTCAATCTGTTTTTTGGTCCCTCAATGCATCTTTCGATTCCTCAATCCATTTTTGGGTTCCTCAATCCATTTTTGGTTTCCTCAATCCATTTTTGGGTTCCTCAATCCATTTTTGCTTCCCTCAGCCCATTTTTGGTTCCCTCAGCCCATTTTTGTCTTTCTCAGAATATTTTTGGGTTCCTCAAACATTTTTGGTTTCCTCAATCTATTTTGGCGTTCCTCAATCCATTTTTGCTTCCCTCAGCCCATTTTGGGGTCCCTCAGCCCATTTTTGGGTTCCTCAATCCATTTTTAAGTTCCTCAATCCATTTTTTGATTCCTCAATCCATGTTTGGGTCCTTCAATACATTTTTGGTTTCCTCAATCCATTTTTCGGGACTTCAGCCCATTTTTGGGTTCTTCAATCCATTTTTTGGTCCATGAATCCATTTTTTGTTTCTTCAATCTATTTTTTGGTCCCTCAATCCTTCTTTGGGTTCCTCAATCTATGTTTTGGTCCCTCAATCCACTTTTGGGTTCTTCAGCCCATTGTTGGGTTCCTCAATCTGTTTTTGGTTTACTGAATCCATTGTTGGGTTCCTCAATCCATTTTTGGGTCCCTTAAACTATTTTTGAGTTCCGCAGCCCACTTTTCGGTTCCTCAGTCTATTTTGGGTTTCCTCAAACCATTTTTGGTTCCTCGATTCATTTTTGCGTTCCTGAATTCAATTTTTGTGTTTCTCAATTCATTTTTGGGTCCTTCAAAACATTTTTGTTCTCCTCAATCCATTTTTCGGGCCTTCAGCCCATTTTTTGGGTTTTTAATACCATGTTTTGTTCCATGAATCCATTTTTTTGTTTCTTCAATCTATTTTTGGTCCCTCAATGCATCTTTGGATTCCTCAATCCATTTTTGGGTTCCTCAGAACATTTTTGTGTTGCTCAATTAATTTTTGGGTTCCTCAATCCAATTTTTGGACCCTCAATCCAGTTTTGGGTTTCTCAATCTTCTTTTGGTCCCTCAATCCATTTTTGGGTTCTTCAGCCCATTTTGGGATTCCTGAGTCTATTTTTGGGTTCCTGAATCTTTTTTTTGGACCCTGAATCCATTTTCGGGTTTCTCAATTTATTTTTGTGTCCCTCAATCTATTTTTGGGTTCCTCAATCCATTTTTGGGTTCCTCAATGCATTTTTGGGTTCCTCAATCTATTTTTTGGTCCTTCAATCCATTTTTGGGTTCCTCGGAACTTTTTTGG